>CM068592.1:39704544-40017044 GCA_035048485.1 Pteria penguin | reverse complement strand
CATTGTCAGTTATTTTTAGATAGGCAGGGACACCAGCCAATGAAATTATTCGTATTACTTCATGCTTATTGGATCGCATCGATTTACAGATGAGATATTTATTCAAATCATGAGTAGTGATTAATTTCGTAACAGAGAGAAGGCATTTTAATATCACGATTTGATCCATTATGAATCTCATTTCGATAAATTTGTTTGAAAAGTTTAAAAAAAATTCGGAGAATTATGTGGCAAGATGTGAATAGACTGGGTTTTTTTTCTTATGGCATCAAAATTAGTTAATTCTGAATCACCTTATTTATTCAAAGATATGAATATAGAAATACTTTACATAAATATGAAATTATATAGAATCAAGATAAAATCTGTTTGTAAAATAAACATTGCGTCTTTTTCTCTTTTCTTATGAAAATAAAAATATATTATTAATCTTAGATACTTTATACCCCCCCCCCCCCCACAATATATATATATATATATATATATATATATATATATATATATATATATATATATATATATATATATATATATATATATATATATATATATATATATATATAAATATATATATATATTAATAAATCAGTAACAAAAAAAATTATACGAATATTTTGGGAGATTTTATCTTATTAATATTATTGTCATAATAATTATTATTTTGTTTGCCGTTTAATTATTTAACGAAAGTCTATCATACTTTCAAAAATATACAAATTAAGATTTATTTATATTTCATATATTTATTATTTATATTTATATACTTATTCCAATTATTTATTTATCTGTTTATTATCAATCATTCATTTATTTAATTATTTATTTATTCATTATTTTTTTTTATTATCCATTTATTTATTTATTTATTTATTTATTTATTTATTTAAGTGTTCAATTATTTACAGTATAACTCAGTATTCATTTAGAATTTTCAATTGAATTTTTATACCTCTGCCACTTCTTTATCAATTTATTTTAATTTATTTTCATTTATATACAATCATCATCATCATTATTATTATTATTATTATTATTATTATTATTATTATTATTATTATTATTATTATTATTATTTAATTTGATTGCCTTGTGTTACTATATGACACTGTATGAAGTTTGAAATACAACTAAAAATGTAATGCTTAAAAGCTTGAACAAATGAAAGAAATATTCTTGTTACAATGCAAGATTCTCTGACCAGAATCCATTTTTATAGCAGCATTGCTGAGATTTAAGTCAGAACGCTTATACAACGAATTTGCGACTCTTAAATATGCATCAGGTGACGTCAATATAGACAATATAAATTATTTTCAAAAATAAATTGTCTCCATGTGGATGAAATAGAGTTGAAGTCTGGAAACTATTGATATATGTGCCAGAGGTATGTGTACATGTATAATAATATGTGGCTATACTGATACTATTAGTTTAATTCATTGCGCAAGAATTTTTGTTGTCAAACGAGCTTGAATCTCGACTTCTCGACTGCGACAGAGAAAAAGCCCCCCCCCCCTCCCCCCCCATAATTCTGCATGCCCTCTTCTTCTAAAATAATTCTATGGAAGAGTATAAAGATTACAGAGCACCTCTGTATGCCTTCATCTTTTAAAATAATTGAGGGGGTAAGTATAAAAATACAAAATACATCTGTATGCCCTTTTGTCTTAAAATAATTTCATAGATGAGTATGCAGAACACAAAACACATCTGTATGCTCTCTTCTGTTAAAATAATTCTATGGGTGAGTTTGTTTTTTAAATTGATTTCCTGGAAGTATCAATGTTTCAACTAAAGGCAAATAGGAATATAGTTTTTATTTTATTTCTTTTCTTCTTTTTTATATCTTTTTTTTTATTATTATTGTTTGTTTATTTATTTATTTATTAATTTATTTATTTATTTATTTACTTATTTATTTATTTATTTATTTGTTATTATTTTTATTATTATTATTATTTTTATTTTTATTTTTATTATTATTATTATTATTATTATTATTATTATTATTTATTATTATTATTATTTATTGTTATTGTTGTTGCCGTTGTTGTTATTATTATTTTGTCAAAGTAAAGTATATAGTATTTACTCGAAACATGATACAATATCAATGTTTATTTTCCTTTTAATCAAATTAATAGACAAAATCGCTGCACGGAAAATTCACTATTTACACCATGCTCTTTTCCTTACAAGAATAGTGTATTCTGTTGTATTGTACCTAGGAACACTAAATTTTCTTAAAGTTTACATGTTTGATATTTCATGAAATATAAATTTAAATACATTTTAAATGACCCATATAAAATGTGATGGCAATTAAACCCCCTGGTAAAGAAACACTGTTATTTTCTAATTTATTCATAATTTTGATCTTGATTATTTTTGATATTGTACATTGTTCCAATACACGCGATGCCTGGATCTTTGAATAATATTTACAGTTTTATTTTCATTTACATATTCTTTATCTAATGGGAGATACCGCCATTAACTGCGATACTACTATTTAGGGAGGAAATAAAATATATTCCCGCAAAAATGACGTAAAGAACAATGGTACGTTATTGTGACGTCATAAGGTTGCCAACTCCAATCGGTGTTACTAACTGATAGTACACAAGCGCCGCCTAACGGAAGGTACCTCCCATTTATAATTACTATTACTACCGCTACTACTGCTACTACTACTACTATTATTATTATTATTATTATTATTATTATTATTATAATTATCATATTTTTTTTTATTTTACATGAAGATTTTTCAAAATACAATACAAGTATTTTCAACTATAAAGTTCTTAATGGTTATGTACTCTAGCAATGTTTCCTGGTGGCAATTCGCAATCAAAGAACAAATATGCAACTTCATGGGGTATGGGATTCCTATTCATAACAAGTGTATAATTTAACTCAACGCTCTGCGTGATTTATTTATTTAAGAAATCCACCATTTAGAAATTTTAAATCTCTAAAATTCTTCTTTTAAATCACATTCAATCGAAATAGACATAAAAACTCAATTTATTTTCCAAAGGAAAATTCTGTAATAGTGGAGCATTCGAATGGCGGTCAGGGGATACTTGTTTGTAATCTGGTTGGATCATTTGAAAATTTATTGTGATTACATGTGGCAGTGTGACTGAAAAGATTGAAGTTACTTCCTCTTCAGATCAAGATATAATGAATCAGTGGCCAATCTTGGAACATATAAGCTCATGGTGAAGAAATAAAAGATTACTTACGATAAGATATTACTTATAATATTTTGATCAAATTAATATGAAAAATGGTATAGCTCCTTCTCTGTTCTTCTCAATATAAATCTATTATTGTAATGAATGGTTTTTTCTTTCTTTTTTTCTAATACAATTTTTAATTTGCATTTCTTTTCCAAGTACTTTCGTATACGTCTCCTGTACTCCAAACAGAATATATATATATATATATATATATATATATATATATATATATATATATATATATATATATATATATATTCATTTCAGTTTTATACGGTGTTATTTGTTAAGTCTATAGGACTTGTCATTTTCTACCCCAAAATATTTTAGGATATCAATGTTGTCATTTTCTACCCAAGATATACTTGGATATCAATGTTGTCATTTTCAACCCCAAAATATTCTAGGGTATCAATGTTGTCATTTTCTATCCCAAGATATACTTGGATATCAATGTTGTCATTTTCAACCCCAAAATATTCTAGGGTATCAATGTTGTCATTTTCTATCCCAAGATATACTTGGATATCAATGTTGTCATTTTCTACCCCAAGATATACTTGGATATCAATGTTGTCATTTCTACCCCAAGATATACTTGGATATCAATGTTGTCATTTTCTACCCCAAGATATACTTGGATATCAATGTTGTCATTTTCTACCCCAAGATATACTTGGATATCAATGTTGTCATTTTCTACCCCAAGATATACTTGGATATCAATGTTGCCATTTCTATCCCAAGTATCAATGTTGTCATTTCTATCCTAAGATATACTTGGATATCAATGTTGTCATTTCTATCCCAAGATATACTTGGATATCAATGTTGTCATTTCTATCCCAAGTTATACTTGGATATCAATGTTTATCAAGTTTCCCCATCAAGGGGCCTGGCGTGTCATTCGATCTAAGGAAAACATTGCCTCTACGCACGCCAGAATTTTACTACAATATTAAATCTGTACTAAACAACACCAAAACAGGAAAAGTAACTTTCATCAAAAAAGACTTCACAACTCAACACAAGGCACTCAGATCTAGGTCTAGCAGGAAGTATTTGGTGTTGACAGACCCTATGTGCAATGCTTCTAGCAACTAGATAATACAAAAACTGCCGAGTAAACATCTGTATAAAACAATGCAATGTAGTTCAATCGTTTATAGACCTTTTCTAATATGGGACAAATGAAGTTTTGTGCTTCAGATTGCCACAAATTTACAAGTAAAAATCCAGATTTGTCACCAAAAATGGCCGAGTAGTTTGGCTAATAAACATGTGTCCCCCCCCCCTTTTTCGGAACTCCTGGATCCGCCACTGTGACGTCACAATCCAAACAATAACGGAATGAAAATTCCGGCAAAAATACCTTATCCGACAGATGGTCCATTACACCTTTTAAGACTGGGAAAAAACACCGGTCCATCTTCTATTCATGATACAGAATTTATCGCTGAATTTGATTGTTATGACGTCAATTTACATCGGACACGTCGGACATCAATCTGATTAAAACCATATCTTTATTCCGCTTCTCTATTTGTCCCATTGCGGATAAAGATCTGGCGAAACTCCGTAAGAGGTCATGTTCTGGTGAACTCTGATGACGTTTCAGTCACCGAAACCGTTATTTCCCATAGCCAATCAATGACTCGGCTAGTCACGTGATAGTGACGCAATATGTAACGAATGCAGTTGAAAAACTACCTTGTGGGTCACGCACGCTGGAGATGTTGATTTCATTCCTAGGAATTTGTAGCCGATCCACTGATTGGCTGGAAATCAGAATAAACCAGAACATGACCCCTTACGGAGTTTCGCCAAATCTTTATCCGCAATACGACAAATAAAAAAGCGGAATAAAGATATGGTTTTAATCACATTGGTTGGACATTTGATTATTACGTCACAGGCATAAAAATTAATACTCTGTCACTTTCGACCAAAACGCCAGTCCCGTAGTAATTACAAAGGGTCCGTAGCAATCAAATTTACTTATTTATTTATTTATTTATTTATTTATTTATTTATTTATTTATTTATTTTTAATCATGTGCGATTTTTAACAATTTGATTTATTCATAAATGATATAAGTTATTTATATTGTTTTTAGAATGATTTTATAAATCTACCTACATCTGTTATTGTTATTGATATGATGTTGACAATTTACCACATAGTGAACATCTGCAGCTTATAAAATATTCGAACAGAGAATATACGATGTTTGTAAACAGAATATGCTTTCCAAACTTGTGAATTCTTCAAAAGGAGTAATATATCAACATTTAATAGACAATTTCTGTTTAAAATTCTATTCGAAAAAATCAATCGATCCACGTTATAAGAAACTAATTACACGTTTTAGAATTTCAGTTCATAATTTGAGTATTGAAATAGGCAGACACAGAAATATATCAAGAAACAATAGAACGTGTCTGCCCTGTAACTGTAATGAAATTGAAGACGAGTTTCATTTTATTATGAAATGTCCATTTTATAATAACTTACGCCATATATAAATAAAACCATATTACTTTAGAAGACCTAGTGTTTTCAAATTAGTACAATTTTTAATCGCACAAAACGTCAGAGAATTGTGCCAGTTGGGGAAATTTCTTCATTCTGCTAGCAAACTAAGAGCCACAAATATCTAATTCACTCTCTGTGTTTACATGACTCACTCACCAATGTAATATTATAGTTAATTGTATTTTGTAAATATTGTATATATGTATTGTATATATGTACACTGATATACCGTATGGTATAAAGCAATAAAGAATTAAATTGAATTGAACTGAGTAACTGGATAGGAGGTGTGTGTGTGTGTGTGTGTGTGGGGGGGGGGGGGTTAGGGGTGTTACTTTGTAGAATAGTTGCAAATCAGTAATCCTTACTGATATTTACACGTACTGCATTCATTCATCTATGTAGTAAACAAAGGTTTTATATTTCTATTCTTTATTTGCACTATTTATCTGTTTATTTAATTATCTATTTATTATAGTTTATAATAATAATAATAATAATAATAATAATAATAATAATAATAATAATATAATTATCATCTTCATTATTACATTCATTTAATTCTATTATTAATTTTATCTAATTTATTTATTTATTTATTTATTTATTTATTATTATTATGGTTGTTGTTGTTGTTGTTGTTGTTGTTGTTGTTATTACATATTACGCAATATAAAAAGCAAAAATTTAGATTTACAAACATAATACGGTATTCAAAGAAATCGTCTCGCAACAAAAGTGTTTAAAGTCATTTGTATATATGTAGGATTGACGTTATTTATGTGTATTGAAGATTCAGTTCAATATATTAACATATAAAGTGACATAAGGCTTTTTGGTTTTAATTACTTTGTCCATTATGACCGAGGTAGTGTTGACCGTGATACAATCAACTGTCAACGACGACATACTTGAAATAATATCAAATCGTTCAAATTTTACCATCTACTCGCTCGTAAATATTACTGCTAGCTTTTCAAATCTAATACCTATTGAAAGATAATAATTATAGTTCAAACACACTTGCTGTGCCTTTGTGTAAGGATTGCAATTACACATGTACATGTGTATGTTCCTCTGCACACAGTGCTAGATTTAAAAATTACACACACCACTCGTGTGGTCTGCCGACCTCCGCGTGTGACGACCGCATTTGTTACAACTTGAGCTGCAAATTCTCATTCACAGCACTCTTAACGTGACCTAGATATTCCAGATTTCGACTGAGGGGCTCCGAAAGGGAAAAAAAACCAGTTTTATTATTATTAATGATAAATGGGTTTTTTATTTTGATATTGTGTAAGTTTTGTTGGTGTGATTCAAGTGTGAAGAAAATCGGAGACAGAACAGCACTTCAAACACATTTTCGTGGTGCTTATGATTATTTTTAGTATCTAGAATAAACGGAAATTTGCTCTTATCAAATTGATTCACATTTTATTCAGTATTTTTCTCTTATATGTAGAGCCTACCCATCATAGCATAATTAAGTATAAACGAGGAAGACTTCTCAATAATTCAATGGCGGGTTCTGAAATCAACAACTCCTCATCCTTATTTTTAGATATTGTATTGTGAGTAGTTTTCTAAATCGTTTTTGAAGATGATCTCGTTTTATCAATGTTTAGAATTATCATCTGAAGTGTTTGTGACGAACCCCGTATATTCCCCTTGACCTGCCGCCTCCAATAAAATTTATTTAAATATGGAGTGTGTAACAAGTACATTTATAAATGCATACATGTGCATATGTCATGCGTGTTAGGTGACCGATATTTTTCGTCCCTTGACAAGTAAACAATGAATAGTAAACAATGGATATAAAAATGGAGATACAGTTCTATTCCAATATCAATGTCTAGATGATAGAGGACAATACATTCTCCCATATTTGCATTATTTACCTGTACAGAAAGAAATACATATATCAGACCAGAGACATAGACTACTTCTCTGATCAGACCATGAATAATTTCATAATAATCATTAATTATGCGGAAGATCTTATAGTGACCTCTTTCCCGCTAATTAATAAAACAATACTTTATTTCGATTTACTGATACCTTTATATTTTGAATAATTCTCTTAATAGGTTGAAAAAAGCAGAGACACAACATTCGAAATTACTTTTAAGTTTTTATTGTGTTTGAGTGTTCTCTTTTCTTTAAAAGTTGTTTCGTTTCTGTCTTATTTTGTTAACCTGTGCATTATATATATTTTGATATTATAGTTGTCGTGAATGCTGTTGTTAGTATATTATTAACCTCTGTATTATATATAGTTTGATCTCGTAGTTGTCGTGAATGATGTTGTTAGTATATTATTAACCTCTGTATTATATATAGTTTGATCTCGTAGTTGTCGTGAATGATGTTGTTAGTATATTATTAACCTCTGTATTATATATAGTTTGATCTCGTAGTTGTCGTGAATGCTGTTGTTAGTATATTATTAACCTCTGTATTATATATAGTTTGATCTCGTAGTTGTCGTGAATGCTGTTGTTAGTATATTATTAACCTCTGTATTATATATAGTTTGATCTCGTAGTTGTCGTGAATGCTGTTGTTAGTATATTATTAACCTCTGTATTATATATAGTTTGATCTCGTAGTTGTCGTGAATGCTGTTGTTAGTATATTATTAACCTCTGTATTATATATAGTTTGATCTCGTATTTGTCGTGAATGCTGTTGTTAGTATATTATTAACCTCTGTATTATATATAGTTTGATCTCGTAGTTGTCGTGAATGCTGTTGTTAGTATATTATTAACCTCTGTATTATATATAGTTTGATCTCGTAGTTGTCGTGAATGCTGTTGTTAGTATATTATTAACCTCTGTATTATATATAGTTTGATCTCGTAGTTGTCGTGAATGCTGTTGTTAGTATATTATTAACCTCTGTATTATATATAGTTTTGAGCTCGTAGTTGTCGTGAATGCTGTTGTTAGTATATTATTAACCTCTGTATTATATATAGTTTGATCTCGTAGTTGTCGTGAATGCTGTTGTTAGTATATTATTAACCTCTGTATTATATATAGTTTTATATCGTAGTTGTCGTGAATGCTGTTGTTAGTATATTATTAACCTCTGTATTATATATAGTTTGATCTCGTAGTTGTCGTGAATGCTGTTGTTAGTATATTATTAACCTCTGTATTATATATAGTTTGATCTCGTAGTTGTCGTGAATGCTGTTGTTAGTATATTATTAACCTCTGTATTATATATAGTTTGATCTCGTAGTTGTCGTGAATGCTGTTGTTAGTATATTATTAACCTCTGTATTATATATAGTTTGATCTCGTAGTTGTCGTGAATGCTGTTGTTAGTATATTATTAACCTCTGTATTATATATAGTTTGATCTCGTAGTTGTCGTGAATGCTGTTGTTAGTATATTATTAACCTCTGTATTATATATAGTTTGATCTCGTAGTTGTCGTGAATGCTGTTGTTAGTATATTATTAACCTCTGTATTATATATAGTTTGATCTCGTAGTTGTCGTGAATGCTGTTGTTAGTATATTATTAACCTCTGTATTATATATAGTTTGATCTCGTAGTTGTCGTGAATGCTGTTGTTAGTATATTATTAAACCTCTGTATTATATATAGTTTGATCTCGTAGTTGTCGTGAATGCTGTTGTTAGTATATTATTAACCTCTGTATTATATATAGTTTGATCTCGTAGTTGTCGTGAATGCTGTTGTTAGTATATTATTAACCTCTGTATTATATATAGTTTGATCTCGTAGTTGTCGTGAATGATGTTGTTAGTATATTATTAACCTCTGTATTATATATAGTTTGATCTCGTAGTTGTCGTGAATGCTGTTGTTAGTATATTATTAACCTCTGTATTATATATAGTTTGATCTCGTAGTTGTCGTGAATGCTGTTGTTAGTATATTATTAACCTCTGTATTATATATAGTTTGATCTCGTAGTTGTCGTGAATGCTGTTGTTAGTATATTATTAACCTCTGTATTATATATAGTTTGATCTCGTAGTTGTCGTGAATGCTGTTGTTAGTATATTATTAACCTCTGTATTATATATAGTTTGATCTCGTAGTTGTCGTGAATGCTGTTGTTAGTATATTATTAACCTCTGTATTATATATAGTTTGATCTCGTAGTTGTCGTGAATGCTGTTGTTAGTATATTATTAACCTCTGTATTATATATAGTTTGATCTCGTAGTTGTCGTGAATGCTGTTGTTAGTATATTATTAACCTCTGTATTATATATAGTTTGATCTCGTAGTTGTCGTGAATGCTGTTGTTAGTATATTATTAACCTCTGTATTATATATAGTTTGATCTCGTAGTTGTCGTGAATGCTGTTGTTAGTATATTATTAACCTCTGTATTATATATAGTTTGATCTCGTAGTTGTCGTGAATGCTGTTGTTAGTATATTATTAACCTCTGTATTATATATAGTTTGATCTCGTAGTTGTCGTGAATGCTGTTGTTAGTATATTATTAACCTCTGTATTATATATATATTATGATCTCGTAGTTGTCGTGAATGCTGTTGTTAGTATATTATTAACCTCTGTATTATATATAGTTTGATCTCGTAGTTGTCGTGAATGCTGTTGTTAGTATATTATTAACCTCTGTATTATATATAGTTTGATCTCGTAGTTGTCGTGAATGCTGTTGTTAGTATATTATTAACCTCTGTATTATATATAGTTTGATCTCGTAGTTGTCGTGAATGCTGTTGTTAGTATATTATTAACCTCTGTATTATATATAGTTTGATCTCGTAGTTGTCGTGAATGCTGTTGTTAGTATATTATTAACCTCTGTATTATATATAGTTTGATCTCGTAGTTGTCGTGAATGCTGTTGTTAGTATATTATTAACCTCTGTATTATATATAGTTTGATCTCGTAGTTGTCGTGAATGCTGTTGTTAGTATATTATTAACCTCTGTATTATATATAGTTTGATCTCGTAGTTGTCGTGAATGCTGTTGTTAGTATATTATTAACCTCTGTATTATATATAGTTTGATCTCGTAGTTGTCGTGAATGATGTTGTTAGTATATTATTAACCTCTGTATTATATATAGTTTGATCTCGTAGTTGTCGTGAATGCTGTTGTTAGTATATTATTAACCTCTGTATTATATATAGTTTGATCTCGTAGTTGTCGTGAATGCTGTTGTTAGTATATTATTAACCTCTGTATTATATATAGTTTGATCTCGTAGTTGTCGTGAATGCTGTTGTTAGTATATTATTAACCTCTGTATTATATATAGTTTGATCTCGTAGTTGTCGTGAATGCTGTTGTTAGTATATTATTAACCTCTGTATTATATATAGTTTGATCTCGTAGTTGTCGTGAATGCTGTTGTTAGTATATTATTAACCTCTGTATTATATATAGTTTGATCTCGTAGTTGTCGTGAATGCTGTTGTTAGTATATTATTAACCTCTGTATTATATATAGTTTGATCTCGTAGTTGTCGTGAATGCTGTTGTTTAGTATATTATTAACCTCTGTATTATATATAGTTTGATCTCGTAGTTGTCGTGAATGCTGTTGTTAGTATATTATTAACCTCTGTATTATATATAGTTTGATCTCGTAGTTGTCGTGAATGCTGTTGTTAGTATATTATTAACCTCTGTATTATATATAGTTTGATCTCGTAGTTGTCGTGAATGCTGTTGTTAGTATATTATTAACCTCTGTATTATATATAGTTTGATCTCGTAGTTGTCGTGAATGCTGTTGTTAGTATATTATTAACCTCTGTATTATATATAGTTTGATCTCGTAGTTGTCGTGAATGCTGTTGTTAGTATATTATTAACCTCTGTATTATATATAGTTTGATCTCGTAGTTGTCGTGAATGCTGTTGTTAGTATATTATTAACCTCTGTATTATATAAAGTTTGATCTCGTAGTTGTCGTGAATGCTGTTGTTAGTATATTATTAACCTCTGTATTATATATAGTTTGATCTCGTAGTTGTCGTGAATGCTGTTGTTAGTATATTATTAACCTCTGTATTATATATAGTTTGATCTCGTAGTTGTCGTGAATGCTGTTGTTAGTATATTATTAACCTCTGTATTATATATAGTTTGATCTCGTAGTTGTCGTGAATGATGTTGTTAGTATATTATTAACCTCTGTATTATATATAGTTTGATCTCGTAGTTGTCGTGAATGCTGTTGTTAGTATATTATTAACCTCTGTATTATATATAGTTTGATCTCGTAGTTGTCGTGAATGCTGTTGTTAGTATATTATTATCCTCTGTATTATATATAGTTTGATCTCGTAGTTGTCGTGAATGCTGTTGTTAGTATATTATTAACCTCTGTATTATATATAGTTTGATCTCGTAGTTGTCGTGAATGATGTTGTTAGTATATTATTAACCTCTGTATTATATATAGTTTGATCTCGTAGTTGTCGTGAATGCTGTTGTTAGTATATTATTAACCTCTGTATTATATATAGTTTGATCTCGTAGTTGTCGTGAATGCTGTTGTTAGTATATTATTAACCTCTGTATTATATATAGTTTGATCTCGTAGTTGTCGTGAATGCTGTTGTTAATATATTATTAACCTCTGTATTATATATAGTTTGATCTCGTAGTTGTCGTGAATGCTGTTGTTAGTATATTATTAACCTCTGTATTATATATAGTTTGATCTCGTAGTTGTCGTGAATGCTGTTGTTAGTATATTATTAACCTCTGTATTATATATAGTTTGATCTCGTAGTTGTCGTGAATGCTGTTGTTAGTATATTATTAACCTCTGTATTATATATAGTTTGATCTCGTAGTTGTCGTGAATGCTGTTGTTAGTATATTATTAACCTCTGTATTATATATAGTTTGATCTCGTAGTTGTCGTGAATGCTGTTGTTAGTATATTATTAACCTCTGTATTATATATAGTTTGATCTCGTAGTTGTCGTGAATGCTGTTGTTAGTATATTATTAACCTCTGTATTATATATATAGTATGATCTCGTAGTTGTCGTGAATGCTGTTGTTAGTATATTATTAACCTCTGTATTATATATAGTTTGATCTCGTAGTTGTCGTGAATGCTGTTGTTAGTATATTATTAACCTCTGTATTATATATAGTTTGATCTCGTAGTTGTCGTGAATGCTGTTGTTAGTATATTATTAACCTCTGTATTATATATAGTTTGATCTCGTAGTTGTCGTGAATGCTGTTGTTAGTATATTATTAACCTCTGTATTATATATAGTTTGATCTCGTAGTTGTCGTGAATGCTGTTGTTAGTATATTATTAACCTCTGTATTATATATAGTTTGATCTCGTAGTTGTCGTGAATGCTGTTGTTAGTATATTATTAACCTCTGTATTATATATAGTTTGATCTCGTAGTTGTCGTGAATGCTGTTGTTAGTATATTATTAACCTCTGTATTATATATAGTTTGATCTCGTAGTTGTCGTGAATGCTGTTGTTAGTATATTATTAACCTCTGTATTATATATAGTTTGATCTCGTAGTTGTCGTGAATGCTGTTGTTAGTATATTATTAACCTCTGTATTATATATAGTTTGATCTCGTAGTTGTCGTGAATGCTGTTGTTAGTATATTATTAACCTCTGTATTATATATAGTTTGATCTCGTAGTTGTCGTGAATGCTGTTGTTAGTATATTATTAACCTCTGTATTATATATAGTATGATCTCGTAGTTGTCGTGAATGATGTTGTTAGTATATTATTAACCTCTGTATTATATATAGTTTGATCTCGTAGTTGTCGTGAATGCTGTTGTTAGTATATTATTAACCTCTGTATTATATATAGTTTGATCTCGTAGTTGTCGTGAATGCTGTTGTTAGTATATTATTAACCTCTGTATTATATATAGTTTGATCTCGTAGTTGTCGTGAATGCTGTTGTTAGTATATTATTAACCTCTGTATTATATATAGTATGATCTCGTAGTTGTCGTGAATGCTGTTGTTAGTATATTATTAACCTCTGTATTATATATAGTTTGATCTCGTAGTTGTCGTGAATGCTGTTGTTAGTATATTATTAACCTCTGTATTATATATAGTTTGAGCTCGTAGTTGTCGTGAATGCTGTTGTTAGTATATTATTAACCTCTGTATTATATATAGTTTGATCTCGTAGTTGTCGTGAATGCTGTTGTTGGTATATTGATACTCTGCGGTATCTATGAAAATAACATTCCCTCTATATTTATCTATGAAGTTAAGGGGGGGGGGGCAATGTTTATAAATCTTACATGCATGTATGCCGTATTTTTGTTCTGTATTGTCTAGAGTTATGAAGAAGTCTATAGATATTGAAAAATATTTCTCTAATATATAATATAATTACTTACAACAAAGGAATGCGGAATTTAATGCCACCAATTTATATCAAGGTAATTTGTATTCAGTTGTATCAAGGTAATTAGCATTAATTTGTATCAAGATAATATGTATTAATTTGGCCTTGTAATATCTTCAGTAATCATAGCTAAAGACCTTTGCAACCTTAGTAAGTTTTTGAAACAATTTTTTTTTACATAAAGAACCACATTAATTTATGCTGAATCCCTAAACAATCCATTGTCATAAAACTGGGCATTTTTAATCAGAAATAATGTATAAACTCTTTGTGATTATATAACCACTCATTCGTTTAACCTTGTTGTATTTATATATTGTAATTATTGTATTGAATATCTTTATGCTGTGTGGCATTTGATCAATAAACTATCTATCTATCTATCTATCTATCTATCTGTTTTTTTTTATTTATTCATTTATTTATTTACTTACTTATTTGATTAATTAGTTAATTAATCAATTATCTATTCATTTATTTATTTGTTTATTTATTTATTTATTTATTTATTTATTTATTTATTTATTTATTTATTATCTACGTACTTACTGACTGACTCACTTGACTTGTCTACTTATTTATTTTTCTTTCATTCTTTCTTAGTTTAAATACAATCCCTCATCATGTTAGATTATTTCCCATAGTTTTTACTTTAGGCATTTTCATTTAGGTATTTCATCGAATTAAAACGGATTTTTTTTTTCATGCTGATGATTTATTGCGAAATAAGAACATTACCATTCGGCTGTTTTAGAAGATTAAGAATCATTTCTTATTGGATGCAATTAATACACAATGAGATTCCTTGTTACAGTTACTTTTGTTGACAATATTCTGAAAAGCAAAACTGTAACAATTGGATTGCAAATATCGATCTTTGGAAATCTTTGGAGACAAAAAACTAAATTAGCCCCATTGAAACAGAGGTTAATTGGCACCTGTCAATAATCAATAACATGTAAATTAAATTCATCCTCCAAATATTTCGTGTATAAGCACTAAGTCGATCCAGTTATACTATAGTCATACTTAACTAAAGCAATACAATTATAATCAGTATAAGAAATTATATATGTACACGTAAATTATGTCTATCATCTTATTGTTTAGATACTGAGACAGGTCGACATGAAAATACACCTGTACACGACACCTCTGTCCATCTCACACTACAGATGTTGAAGAGGAGTTACATTTTATGTTGAAATTTCCTTTATATTGTGATCTGAGATTAAAGTTACTTTCATATAACAAAAACTATACAACTCATAAAAATATGTGTACATGCTATCATGAAGTAGATACAGGTATAGACAATAGAAGTGTATGGTAAATTACAAGTTAGATATACACATAGATAATGTGATATATTTCCTTGTGTTATTGCTAGCCACATGATGTACTATATATATATATATATATATATATATATATATATATATATATATATATATATATATATATATATATATATATATATATATATATGTATATATATATATATATATATATATATATATATATATATTATATATATATATATATATATATATATATATAGGTCTCTACTCGCATTACTTTTAATATACAACGTATATACTCTATAGGTCTCTATTTGTATTACTTAAAACTCTTAAAATATATAACTATTATAGTTTTGTATTCACCTTACTTATAACATGTATCCTGTACATACAGGTCTCTACTCACCTTACATACAACATGTATCCAGTACATATAGGTCTCTACTCACCTTACTTACAACATGTATCCTGTACATATAGATCTCTACTCACCTTACTTACAACATGTATCCTGTACATATAGATCTCTACTCACCTTACTTACAACATGTATCCTGTACATATAAGTCTCTACTCACCTTACTTACAACATGTATCCTGTACATATAGATCTCTACTCACCTTACTTACAACATGTATCCTGTACATATACGTCTCTACTCACCTTACTTATAACATGTATCCTGTACATATAGATCTCTACTCACCTTACATACAACATGTATCCTGTACATATAGGTCTCTACTCACCTTACATACAACATGTATCCTGTACATATAGGTCTCTACTCACCTTACATACAACATGTATCCTGTACATATAGGTCTCTACTCACCTTACTTACAACATGTATCCTGTACATATAGATCTCTACTCACCTTACTTACTACATGTATCCTGTACATATAGATCTCTACTCACCTTACTTACAACATGTATCCTGTACATATAGGTCTCTACTCACCTTACTTATAACATGTATCCTGTACATATAGGTCTCTACTCACCTTACATACAACATGTATCCTGTACATATAGATCTCTACTCACCTTACATACAACATGTATCCTGTACATATAGGTCTCTACTCACCTTACTTACAACATGTATCCTGTACATATACGTCTCTACTCACCTTACTTACAACATGTATCCTGTACATATAGGTCTCTACTCACCTTACTTCTAACATGTATCCTGTACATATAGGTCTCTACTCACCTTACTTACAACATGTATCCTGTACATATAGATCTCTACTCACCTTACTTACTACATGTATCCTGTACATATAGGTCTCTACTCACCTTACTTACAACATGTATCCTGTACATATAGGTCTCTACTCACCTTACTTACAACATGTATCCTGTACATATAGGTCTCTACTCACCTTACTTACAACATGTATCCTGTACATATAGGTCTCTACTCACCTTACATACAACATGTATCCTGTACATATAGGTCTCTACTCACCTTACTTATAACATGTATCCTGTACATATAGGTCTCTACTCACCTTACTTATAACATGTGTCCTGTACATATAGATCTCTACTCACCCTTACTTACAACATGTATCCTGTACATATAGATCTCTACTCACCTTACTTACAACATGTATCCTGTACATATAGGTCTCTACTCACCTTACTTACAACATGTATCCTGTACATACAGGTCTCTACTCACCTCACATACAACATGTATCCTGTACATATAGATCTCTACTCACCTTACTTACAACATGTATCCTGTACATACAGGTCTCTACTCACCTTACATACAACATGTATCCTGTACATATAGGTCTCTACTCACCTTAAAACATGTATCCTGTACATATAGATCTCTACTCACCTTACTTACAACATGTATCCTGTACATATAGATCTCTACTCACCTTACTTACAACATGTATCCTGTACATATAGGTCTCTACTCACCTTACTTATAACATGTATCCTGTACATATAGGTCTCCACTCATTTACTTACAACATGTATCCTGTACATATAGATCTCTACTCACCCTTACTTACAACATGTATCCTGTACATGTAGGTCTCTACTCACCTTACTTATAACATGTATCCTGTACATGTAGATCTCTACTCACCTCACTTACAACATGTATCCTGTACATGTAGGTCTCTACTCACCTTACTTACAACATGTATCCTGTACATATACGTCTCTACTCACCTTACTTACAACATGTATCCTGTACATATAGATCTCTACTCACCCTTACTTACAACATGTATCCTGTACATATAGATCTCTACTCACCTTACTTACAACATGTATCCTGTACATATAGGTCTCTACTCACCTTACTTACAACATGTATCCTGTACATATAGATCTCTACTCACCTTACTTACAACATGTATCCTGTACATATAGGTCTCTACTCACTTACTTACAACATGTATCCTGTACATATAGGTCTCTACTCACCTTACTTACAACATGTATCCTGTACATACAGGTCTCTACTCACCTTACTTACAACATGTATCCTGTACATATAGGTCTCTACTCACCTTACTTACAACATGTATCCTGTACATATAGGTCTCTACTCACTTACTTACAACACGTATCCTGTACATATAGGTTTCTACTCACTTACTTACAACATGTATTCTGTACATATAGGTCTCTACTCACCTTACTTATAATATGTATCCTGTACATATAGGTCTCTACTCACCTTACTTATAACATGTATCCTGTACATAGAGATCTCTACTCACCTTACTTACAACATGTATATATCATACTTATAAGTCTTGCTCATATCACTTACATCTTATACATGTATATATCATATTTTTAAGTCTTACTTATAACATGTACATCATGTATAAATCATATTATAAGTCATACTTATTACACTTACATCATGCATATATCATACTTATAAGTCATACTTATTACACATACATCATGTATATAGCATACTTATTAGTCTTACTCATAACACTTACATCTTATATGTTTCCTTGTCTGAAGCTATTTTGTATCATTAGAAACTTTCTGCAGTTATATATATTTACCAAACGACTAGAGCAAAAGGATAGTCCATTAAGGATAGACAACATTATGAAAAATGTTGCCACGAAATGTATGAGATTTAACCCTAATGCCGTTGTATAAACTATGTTTATATACATACCTTAATTTTCTTACCGAGGACATAGTTTTGAATTAATTGCAATCTTGGCAACCCCCCCCCCCCAACCCCATCCTACCTACCTACCACCAAAACGTACAAAGAAATAGAACATTATATACATTTTATACATATACAGCTCTTCTACTTAGAACGATGGTTGCTTATGATGACTCATTATCGCGGAAGAATTGATCTTAGTGTCGATGTACACTCGCAGATAAAACTCAAAATTCAAGTTGTCACACATTTGAGATACTTGACACTTTGTCTCTGGTTATGTATATGCAAGCTCTTCTATTACAATACTATTTGACATTTCCGGTATAATTAAAATTTCGTAACTTTCATCAACATCCTTTATATATACTAATGTACTATTCTGATCATCACACCTCTCGTACTGGGTTACTAAAATAATACTTTGTATTATATTATCATAGCATTGGAGTTATGGGAGGGTTAGGGGTCTTTCTCTTTTTTTTTTGGGGGGGGGGTGTATTTCTGTTTTGTTTCATTTCTATTTCTTTTAGACAACAATACCTCTGGGACAATGATGATAATATTAGTTCTACGTATTGTCACTTCACTTACATTGAAATTGTTTTAGAGAACGAGCATTATTGCATGAAACTTGATATATTATTGTCTGTAAGGATAAACTTCCTTAATTAATAATGGTTTTTTGAAAACAAGATTTTTTAATTTCCTAATTCGTGCTTTCCTTTTACATTCTTTCCGTGATGTCATAGGAAGTGTTGGCAATTTACATTGATATCCTGGTACAGTTTTATATCATACTGTATGATATTGAATTGATTTCCGATATATATTTTTAAAATTACTGATCAAGTAGAATAAAAAAGTGTTATATAATAATGTCATATCTGATAGTAAACATCAAGTAAATGGTGTAAATTGACAAATGTATAAAAATAATGCCTTAAGGCCGAAAATAACAATACTGGTGAATAATTACTAGTAGTATTTTTTACATTGATAGGCTGTTAGGGAATGCCATGTTTAAATGGAACGTTGAAACTTGTCCATCCCCGGGTAATAGAACAATCTAAAATGATTTTGTTTAACGCCAGGTATGGTACATAATTTATAAAACACACAAAGTCTGCTATTTTTAACAATATAAATCGAAAAGCTTGCAACATCTACTGTGAACCTACTGTCAAGTAATTACCATATTTAGTTACGACAAAATCTGATTCAGCGGAGTGCTTTATGGTATGTACTTAACATTTTTTTCCGATTTCCCGTGAGGAGAAATGGCGTACTTCAAGTTACCACTGATATCGACTTAGACTTGATTAATAACCGTGGAATCAGTCGGAAATAAAATGGAACAAAATCTTTCTGAAGATTAACTATATCAAAGAAAATAAGACTGATAGAAATAATATTTATTAAGTCTTAGAAGTAAGGTTATATATTTTTTTGTTATTTCTGTATTTTTATTAAATCAAAGAGAACTATTTGTACTCCACCCAAATGAACAGAATCAGTACTAAGGCAGAAGAGAGACTTCGAAGTCAGTGCCTAGTTTGGATATAGTATTATGACAGGGACAAAAAGTGATGACCCCGACGTGATTCGAACACGCAACCTTCTGATCTGGAGTCAGACGCGCTACCGTTGCGCCACGGAGTCTTATATTGTATGTGAAGACTGATATGCAGGTTTAGATAGCAGACAAGTTATTGATTACATGGTATTTGACTACAGCACTTGCATTCTTCATAATCCACTGGCAAGATACAGACTTCATACGCCAATGCATCGAAAATAAGCAAGTTTGTTTACAACACGATTTGAGGATGTGATTTTAATATATGCAATACTTTCTTTAATAAGTATCACGTGTTGCTGTAATCTTTTGTTTACTTATATACTCGTATATTTACATTTATCAAAATGTGATGACGTCATACTCCGAAATGTGTACAGTGGTGAGGCTGAACTACAAATTTATGTACGTCCGCACCGTGTCTCGTGTATTATAATAGTATGGTGTAAACGAGGGGAGTAGATAATCCCAGCAATCAATATATTTCATTTGCACATTGAACAGAATACCCCCACCCCTTTAAAAAAAAAGATTAAAATAAATAAATTAATAGTGAATAATAAATAAATAAATCTCACACCCTCACGTTCGGTGACTACGACGATGTCGACCAGTCAATGAAATCAATCAAATTCACGAAAGAATACACGAGCCATAGAGTTAGTTTTCTCGTTCGCTGTCATTGCTCGCCAACGTTAAAATCTATCATCAAATAATTCGTCGATAAAGCATGACTACCGGACGATAAGAGAAGAGAGAGAGTTGACCTGAAATGCCCCGGAATACCTCGCGTAACTGGCACTTATACATACACAGAGTTCGTTCGCAACTTCTTACTTTTCATTTTAGTCATCCAGTGGAATAATTTATTGCATTCCGGGACAAGTAAAGCTTTCAACTACTTCTAATATCATCACAAGATCTTTATTCATAACATTAAATGTCTTGAAATTTAATATCGGCCATTCATTCCGCAAACAAAGTGGTATTTGCTATAACCAGTTGTCGGATAATTTTATGTTTTCCATGCTAATGAAGTAGTAAGTTAGGCCAATCACCGAAAAGAACATGTCACCTTATCGTCAAACTATAGAACAATCTGATTGGATAAAAACTGTCACTGAACCCGCTGTTTGTAGTTATGATCGTAAATGACATATGTGTCGAAATTTAGCCCCACCCACTTGATGTAAGGTTTATTTATCGCCTAGATTGGCACGGTGCCCAGTAATCTGTCACGGCTGACATAAACGTTACTGCGTTGCTATCAATGGACTTTTCACCGCAGGGCGCTTACAGGAAAATTTATTATGAAAATTTCATCAATTTATTTCTTTAAAGTTTTTTTTATTAGATTTATTTCCTGATTACAATGAAAAAGAAATTGATAAAAAAAAACCCAAATCCAATTTTAATAAAATCTTAGTCAAACAAACAAACAAACAAACAAACAAAAAGTGCAATTCAACTTAATTTTTCAGCATGTGTATGTGAAAGAGCATTGTGTGTAACAAAATATTACTTACATGTATACATTGAGAAATGAATATCTGACACACAGCTATCTAGTTTTAAGGTGACCTTTCCCTTCTGTAAAAGAATACACACAGTGGAAGAAGATGACACTGAAAGCAATAAGGCGGGCTAATACACAAATAATTAAATGAAAAAGTAAATACAGATTTATATGTTCAAATCTAAATGTATTAAAACACGTGTATAGTTATCTTGATGATGTAATTTGTGCCAACAAGTTCATTTATGAAAATGATACAGAGGATTTGACAGGGATATGAAAGTGTTTAGATGTCAGAACTAAAGGTGTAGGTGGGAGAGGAGTGAAAGAGAGGGGATAGGTGGGTGTATGTTCCGGAAAGTGTTGATCGAGTGGGCTGAGGCGCTGAACTGGAGCTCACTGCCTGCACCTTTCCATTGCGGATTTTTAATGTAATATGTATTCCGGTTTCCTTCCACAAATAAATAAATAAATAAATAAATAAATAAATAAATAAATAAATAAATAAATAAATAAATCCAGTGCCACCTTTTAGATGACACAGACATTAAATACTAAATAAAAACAAAAATTGACCAACATCATATTTACTACAAATAATATTGACCACGTGGGTGATACGAGACATCTACATAATACGTATCAATACTTTGCACCATATTATGATAAAGTCTGGACACGGCAATGCAGTGGTCAGAGGATGGCCTCAAAGAAGGCCGTGGACATGTCCAGAATTTGTGCCTTGTCACAAGGTTAAGAGGTAGGACAAAGGGATTGAGACTGTATCGGGGGGGAGGGGGTTCGTACTGGCGTCCCACGTGATGTATAGAGATAATCATATGACTTTCATATACACGTGAAAATAATAATATAGATAAATTAAATAATGAAATGGAAATGAAAAAGGTCAAATACGAAACTGAATTGCTTTATCTTACATATTCAGGTAAGGAAATAATCATAATTTTTATATAACATTTTTTAGATATACGCTTCTTCAGCAGAAAATCTAAAATTTTACAAAAAACAATTAACTCAGTATTCACAATATTTCGGTCTCCTGACCGTCTTCCAGTGAATTTTATTGGTATTGTAATGTAGTTTTTCATATATCGGTTATGAAATATGAAGTATATTACATAACTTAAGCCACCGATACCAATAAAATTCACTGGAAGAAGGTCAAGAGACCGAAATATTGTGAATACTGAGTTAATTGTTCTTTGTTTTATGTCACTTCCCTTCGGAGGACTATTAAGATGTTTGATCTAAAATTTTAGACTTCATAAAAATTTGAGTTGTGGAAAAGTGAGAAAACAATTGATAACAAGTTGAATGAAGTATCTTGATTCATGCTACACCCCTTTCCACCTCAGCCTGCTATTGATGCCGTTATGATGACAGTGTTTTTTACGGAGATTACTATTGATCTTAATTTGTCCTATCAGTGAAGGTGAATGACCAAGTGTGATTGTATTCCAGTAGATTAATGAATACATTCCGAAGCCTTCCGAGATGAATATGGACTACATGGCGGATATAGAGAAGGGAGGGGGGATTTGCAACCCCCCTTTCTTTGATCGGAAAATTTTACCAATAAAGTCATTTTCGACCGTTTTTAGGACTGCAACCTCCTTTCCAGACCGATAGTGCAAAACATTTGTCATGAGAGACTGCATCCCCCCCCCCCAACCTCTTTCAAAAATTTCTAGATCCACTTGTGGACTAGATAACCGACATAACATGGTCCTTCCGCTTGTCAAGTTTTTTGGAATACTTGATCAAAGCGGTTGAAAGAGAAAAGAATAAATAAATCTAACCATAATATGCGACTTTCACATATAAATGGTTTAAAATCATATGAATATTGTAAATTTGCTAAATTCAATGTAAATGTATATGTACAAAGCAATAATTAAAGATTCATCATATAATTCTTAAAATATATGAATAATTCATCAAAACATGTACTTAGATAACGATGTGTACAGGAAATTAGTGTAGGATGGAATGTGAAAAGCTATACTGAAATATTTGTGGATTTACAAGCCGATTCTACAATGGATTATGAATCCAGATACAGAAATATTGTACAGGAAAAAGAGAAAAAAAAAGGGGGGGGGTGAGCTGGAGATGGGAGCTCCGTAGTTAGCTGCTTCTGATTTTTGAAAATACTTCTATTCTTTTGAAAAAAAAAAACACCGTTACATCAATCATTAACAAATTAAAACAATGCATAAACTGCTGACAATTTCAATATATTGATAAATATTAATAAACATAATCATATTTATGATCAAGTAATGATAGATACACAAAAACAAATCTTAGTATACAAGCAAATTCTAAAAATGCACATATAAAGCACATAATTTTCCAATCAGAGTTAAAAACACACTGAGGCAAGATAAAGGACCTTCCTGTAACCCATTTCGTGTCTGATAAACACGATGTGTTATGCTATCGAGAGAAAACATTCTACAATGAGAGAAACTCTACAAATGTTGCAATTATGTTTGTAGTTTTATTACGTTCTTCAAGAGTTGTCTGTCCTTTAATCGATACACAACATGCTTGCTGCATGATGCATGCTTATTGTGCATATCTCCGCATGTCTTGCACGCATGGTTGACTCCAGGTTCGCACAGAATGCAGAATGCACTGGAATGCAACGCTGAGATACGTAAGCAAAATACTAACGATCTTAATGGCTCTCTTTCGCAACACTGCACAGCGCAAATATTTAATTTATACCACCGTGAGAAAAGCTTCTTAAACTCAATGACGTAATACGAAAATTTTTACATATTATGTAATCTAGTGTAAGACAAAAAATGACATCTATAACGATTGATGTTTTTTATTGTGCGCCAAATGTTATGGATTAAATGAAGAAGAAAATCATATCTCCCCTTGGCGCCTCACCACATGCATCCGCCTCTTAAAGTTTCTAATCTATGACGTAAGCAATGACCTTGACATAGTTAAACAGTAAAAATACAACAGATTACATAAAACCGAGGAATATAAAACGTGTAAGGGAGGCTTCAATCGATACAGGAAGCTTAATCGATTGCGAACTTCAGTGGGATCCGACGTTACTGGCATGTGTGAAAACAAGCGAACGACCGTTAAATGGAATAGAAATAAGAGGTGGAATGGGAATGAAAGAAAAATGAGGGAAGCGGGGGGGTTGATCAGAATAAAGAATGTGGTATTGCATTATTTCTAAATGTGGAAAAATCTTTACTTTGAAATCAGACAATCACACGTATGCTTTTACCATAAGTAGGCTGTAAGGTTCCAAAACTCTATGTGGGAGGAGTTGTTTTATTATCAGTTATTTATTTATTTATTTATTTATTTATTTATTTATTTATTTATTTATTTATTTCTATTTTTGTTTGATTCTTTCCAGAACCTGTGGCGCTAAGGGGGAGAAAAGGGAAGTCCAGGCTAAGAGGATTTTCTGGTTTATTTCAAGTTTTCAAATTTAATGAAAATTTTTCCAGACTTACACATGCAATTATAGATTATTTTTGTTACAGTAATTTGTGGGAATTGGGAATATTCCGAATAAAATTAATTTTCCTGAATAAAGTTGTTCCTACATTTTGAAGAAAAATAATATCTGGAGAATTCTCCTACACCCTCATCAACCCCATGTCCCCCATGTTCTATCGTAAAAGGCAGTCGCGTGAACTGAAATAAGATCAAATGACCATGAGATTATAAGGAGACTAAAACACATTCTGTCGTATAATACAACGTAATACTGACTCACTTTATCATGACCCGCGCATGATATGTCTATTAAAATGCACGTGCTTTATGAAAATAAATATACAGACACTGAGACAATGTATTGGTGATATACTGACGCCGAGACAATGTATTGGTGATACACTGTCACATTGGTGATATACTGACACATTGGTGATATGCTGACACCGAGACAATGTATTGGTGATATACTGACACCGAGACAATGTATTGGTGATATACTGACACCGAGACAATGTATTGGTGATATACTGACACATTGGTGATATACTGACACCGTGGTGATATACTGACACCGAGACAATGTATTGGTGATATACTGACACCGAGACAATGTATTGGTGATATACTGACACCGAGACAATGTATTGGTGATATACTGACACATTGGTGATATACTGACACCGTGGTGATATGCTGACACCGAGACAATGTATTGGTGATATACTGACACCGAGACAATGTATTAGTGATATGCTGACACCGAGACAATGTATTAGTGATATACTGACGCCGAGACAATGTATTGGTGATATACTGACACATTGGTGATATGCTGACACCGAGACAATGTATTGGTGATATACTGTCACCGAGACAATGTATTGGTGATATACTGACACGGAGACAATGTATTAGTGATATACTGACGCCGAGACAATGTATTGGTGATATACTGACGCCGAGACAATGTATTGGTGATATACTGACACCGAGACAATGTATTGGTGATATACTGACGCCGAGACAATGTATTAGTGATATACTGACGCCGAGACAATGTATTAGTGATACACTGTCACATTGGTGATATACTGACACATTGGTGATATGCTGACACCGAGACAATGTATCGGTGATATGCTGACACCGAGACAATGTATTGGTGATATACTGACGCCGAGACAATGTATTAGTGATATGCTGACACGGAGACAATGTATTGGTGATATACTGACGCCGAGACAATGTATTGGTGATATGCTGACACCGAGACAATGTATTAGTGATATGCTGACACGGAGACAATGTATTGGTGATATACTGACGCCGAGACAATGTATTGGTGATATGCTGACACCGAGACAATGTATTAGTGATATGCTGACACCGAGACAATCTATTGGTGATATACTGACACCGAGACAATGTATTAGTGATATACTGACGCCGAGACAATGTATTGGTGATATACTGACACCGAGACAATGTATCGGTGATATACTGTCACCGAGACAATGTATTGGTGATATACTGACACCGAGACAATGTATTAGTGATATACTGACGCCGAGACAATGTATTGGTGATATGCTGACACCGAGACAATGTATCGGTGATATACTGTCACCGAGACAATGTATCGGTGATATACTGACACCGAGACAATGTATTGGTGATATACTGACACATTGGTGATATACTGACACATTGGTGATATACTGACACCGAGACAATGTATCGGTGATATACTGTCACCGAGACAATGTATCGGTGATATACTGACACCGAGACAATGTATTGGTGATATACTGACACCGAGACAATGTATTGGTGATATACTGACACCGAGACAATGTATTGGTGATATACTGACACCGAGACAATGTATTGGTGATATACTGACGCCGAGACAATGTATTGGTGATATACTGACACCGAGACAATGTATTGGTGATATACTGACACCGAGACAATGTATTGGTGATATACTGACACCGAGACAATGTATTAGTGATATACTGACACCGAGACAATGTATTGGTGATATACTGACACCGAGACAATGTATTAGTGATATGCTGACACCGAGACAATGTATTGGTGATATACTGACACCGAGACAATGTATCGGTGATATACTGTCACCGAGACAATGTATTAGTGATATGCTGACACGGAGACAATGTATTGGTGATATACTGACACATTGGTGATATGCTGACACCGAGACAATGTATTGGTGATATACTGTCACCGAGACAATGTATTGGTGATATACTGACACCGAGACAATGTATTGGTGATATACTGACACCGAGACAATGTATTGGTGATATACTGACGCCGAGACAATGTATTAGTGATATGCTGACACGGAGACAATGTATTGGTGATATACTGACACATTGGTGATATGCTGACACCGAGACAATGTATTGGTGATATACTGTCACCGAGACAATGTATTGGTGATATGCTGACACCGAGACAATGTATCGGTGATATGCTGACACCGAGACAATGTATTGGTGATATACTGACACCGAGACAATGTATTGGTGATATACTGACACCGAGACAATGTATTGGTGATACACTGTCACCGAGACAATGTATTGGTGATATACTGACACATTGGTGATATACTGACACATTGGTGATATACTGACACCGAGACAATGTATCGGTGATATACTGACACCGAGACAATGTATTGGTGATATACTGACACCGAGACAATGTATCGGTGATATACTGTCACCGAGACAATGTATTGGTGATATACTGACACATTGGTGATATACTGACACATTGGTGATATACTGACACCGAGACAATGTATCGGTGATATACTGACACCGAGACAATGTATCGGTGATATACTGACGCCGAGACAATGTATTGGTGATATACTGACACCGAGACAATGTATTGGTGATATACTGACACCGAGACAATGTATTGGTGATATACTGACACCGAGACAATGTATTGGTGATATGCTGACACCGAGACAATGTATTGGTGATATACTGACGCCGAGACAATGTATTGGTGATATACTGACACCGAGACAATGTATTGGTGATATGCTGACACCGAGACAATGTATTAGTGATATACTGACGCCGAGACAATGTATCGGTGATATGCTGACACCGAGACAATGTATTGGTGATATACTGACACCGAGACAATGTATTGGTGATATACTGACACCGAGACAATGTATTGGTGATATACTGACACCGAGACAATGTATTGGTGATATACTGACACCGAGACAATGTATTGGTGATATACTGACACCGAGACAATGTATTGGTGATATACTGACACATTGGTGATATACTGACACATTGGTGATATACTGACGCCGAGACAATGTATCGGTGATATGCTGACACCGAGACAATGTATCGGTGATATACTGACACCGAGACAATGTATTGGTGATATGCTGACACCGAGACAATGTATTGGTGATATACTGACACCGAGACAATGTATTGGTGATATACTGACACATTGGTGATATACTGACACATTGGTGATATACTGACGCCGAGACAATGTATCGGTGATATGCTGACACCGAGACAATGTATCGGTGATATACTGACACCGAGACAATGTATTGGGGATATACTGACGCCGAGACAATGTATTGGTGATATACAGAACTCCAGTATCATCATGTATCAAAGATGTAATAGTGTACTGTTAATGCATGTTTATTGATCAGAAAAAGAAACAGATGAATAGAAAAAGACACGCCCAACTTATTAAATCTCGTTTGTAATTATACAATTCAAGTCAGAAACATTAGCAGACGACAAACCTCGCTTTTCGGCTGCACAAAGTGGGGAAAACGAATTTACTAAATACCAGAAAGCAGTAGCTACCTTATGACAGAGTAAGGGGAAATGCCATCCTTAAGCATTGCATACCATAAATGAATTCACATTTAAATACAACGGTGATATTTTGAACAGCGCCTTTAATTCGCGAGAAGTTTATTTTCGCGAGATTATGGAGGATAGTCTCTCTCGCATAATAAGACGCAGCGTACATTCGTAAAATATGTATGTACATGTATAAAATGCATGAACGATTTCATCGCGAATAAAACCTCTCATGAATGATTTTTGTATAATGAGGTCACGAAATTTGATCGTCTTGATAAAATAAAAAATAATACGGTTTATAGTAAACTTTTATGATAATTTGAAAGCTTATAAACCGTCGCAAAAAAAAAAAAATTAAATGAATAAATAAATGAATAGATAAATAACCAGAACTGAAATATTCCACAATTTTGTTTATTAGTAAGTACGAACAATAAATTGATACGAATTCCATATAGTTTCTTAATTGTTGCTGTGCAGAGAAATAATTTATAGCGTGATTATACAACACATATTAAAGAAAAAGTGAAAAAGTAATAATAAGAAATGGTTTAAAATCATCTTTCGTGAAAAAATATTGTAAACGACCTGGATTAGATTATTCACGCTACTTTTGTGTGTTTGGCGCGATTTTCGCAATCATCATTACTTTGTCATTGCCGCCATTGTTAATATAACAAGTGTAAAGAGATTATTGAAGAATTTTCTTTTTATTTAAGATTTGCAGTTTTCATGGAACAATCGTGTTTAGGTCATTAAACCAATAACTACTTTCAAGTAAACTACAATGAATACGAGTTGGAAGTTGTTTATCATACACTAACCCCGGCGCTGAAGGTTGGTGATAATGTACAGACAATTTGCCTATGGTATCCAGTAACCTCTCAAAGTACAATCAGGAAGGGATGAGCCGGTACGCTTTTTCTACTGCATTTGTAAATTTGTTTTCTGAATCACTTTTACAGCCAAGAGACGCCGTTTTTATAACGTATATCGTATTTTGTATAGCAAGAAAGCCGTGTACTATTTAAAAATTTATTTTTCGTTTCTAGGGAAAATTCTTATGAAAAAATCCACTGTAATTAGTAACTCAAATGAATAAATAAGTATGACATTTAGATGATGAAATTGTATAACATTGCATTATACTGCGTTGTTTTAAACTGTATTGTATTGTTAAAATTGTATTGCATTGTACAATATTATACTGTATTCTATTGTACAATATCATACCGTATTGTACAATATCATTCTATATTGTACATTATTATATTGCATTTTACGATATTATATTCAATGGCATTATATTATATAATTTTATATTGCACTGTAATTTACTTTATTGTATTGTAAAGTTTTAAATTGTATCATACCATACTGCCTTGTATTTCATCACTATGGTAAAGACTTGTCGGCTGTTAAAAACTGATAAAAGATGGAAGGGTAATTGTAACTCTCAAATGAAAATATATATATATATATATATATATATATATATATATATATATATATATATATATATATATATATATATATATATATATATATATATATAAATACAGCTTATTGGGGCAATTTAAATGCTTTAATAAAAATCATACTGATACTGCGGAGAGTAAATGGGTGTTATTCGAAAATCACTTGTTCCCTTCCACTTTGCCACTTTTGAATATAGGGGCAGGTTGGGAAAGGGGGGGGGGGCAATTGCATCCTCAAGTGAAAAAAAAATCGCAATAGCTCTTAATTGAAAATTGAGATGTAAAAATTTCTTAGATTCTAAGGCAAGTTTAAAGTACTTTATGAAATTATACGATATTATATTCAATGGCATTATATAGTTTTTTTTATACTGTATTGTATTATATTATATAATTTTATATTGCACTGTAATTTACTTTATTGTATTGTAAAGTTTTAAATTGTATCATACCATACTGCATTGTATTTCATCACTATGGTAATGACTTGTCGGCTGTTAAAAACTGATAAAAGATGGAAGGGTAATTGTAACTCTCAAATGAAAATATATATATATATATATATATATATATATATATATATTATATATATATATATATATATATATATATATATATATATATATATATATATATATATATATATATATATAAATACAGCTTATTGGGGCAATTTAAATGCTTTAATAAAAATCATACTGATACTGCGGAGAGTAAATGGGTGTTATTCGAAAATCACTTGTTCCCTTCCACTTTGCCACTTTTGAATATTGGGGCAGGTTGGGAAAGGGGGGGGGGGGGGCACTTGCATCCTCAAGTGAAAAAAAAAATATCGCAATAGCTCTTAATTGAAAATTGAGATGTAAAAATTTCTTAGATTCTAAGGCAAGTTTAAAGTACTTTATGAAAAAAAAACCTTTTTGAAATATATATAATTTTATTAACATTTTTAAAGTTTCAGTTTATTTCGCATGCTGTTCTTTTTTTTTTACTGCGAGATTATAATCATTGGTTTATTTAATAGAAAAAATATTTGCAATCCCCCCCCCCCCCAAAAAAAAAAAAAAAAACCCAACCCCATAATATCATACGAAACATACAATAATAGTGAAATTTAAGATGCAATAACATTACAATTATATTTTCAAGTCCAGAAATCAAAGTCCTCGCGAATAAAAGGTTTTGCCCCTGTGAACGAAATTCCCTTTCCTGACACCTATATGTAATGTACTTAGTTCACTATTTGCACTTAATGTATGTGTCGAATTGTTAACATTGAATGTTATCTTAACGACTTTTTCTTTCATCTTGTGGATGCAAGTGATGGTCCAATACAACTGTTGGCATCAGTGTACTCTCCATTTCCACACACAGCGTTAGTACATTATTAATTTAGGGCTAATACCATAGATACACATTAACATGAGCAGGACATCGTCCACTCATACACACTTCACAATTAATATAAGAAAAACTTAACTAATATGGTACAGATGTTTCCCAGATTGCAGTATTTGAGAACAGACTTTTTGTGGAGGATAATCCCCAGGTTTACCTTAGCGAGAGGGTCATCTCGTCTCCAGCAACTTTATTTGTCACTCTCGATATTTGGAGTTTGACTTGGCACGTGCATTACAAACTGCCCAATTACATCACTGCTCTGTGTACATTTTCTTTCCTGTTCTGAATCTATAGAGCAACTGTGCAATCATCTAAAGCGTAGTGTTCCAAGAAACACACGTGCAGTATGCGACATACAGACAGACATAAGGATTCCCAAATGATACAGGCACACAAATTAAAGGAATGACAGACAGACAGCGGAAACCCGTGATTCCTAGGATTCGTATACTACATTCAACACACATATTAGTGGCATGACAGACAGATGATGGACAGCGCGATTCCCAAATTTTGTATACTACATTCAACACACAAATCAGTGGCATGACAGACATACGGACAAAGTGATTTCTAGGCGTTACATATAACAGGTAATTTATAAAACACGACTATTACACCTAGTTGACATTTATTGATTTATTTGCATGAATTACCTTCTTACACTTTTTATATACATGAATGATTAATACATAAATTAATAACAAATAACAACGCTTTCGTTTCACTTAATGCATTGAGCAGTCCTATAGAAGTCGAAATGCTACGATTTTCTTTTTTCACAAATACTTTATCTCTCGCCCACCGTTGATGATGGACCCAGCTTAATCAGGCAAGGGAGATAAGCGAATCTCATTCCCCAAGGAGGAATGCTTTTTTATTACTTGTTCAGTGACTTGTTACATTATCGAACAGACTGCTAGGCATGAACAAAAATTAAATACCTATATAACAAGTACTCACTCCCCTACACGTCTACGATGTGGCAGCAATTTATGTCATTCCAACGACATGGTACGGTACGTTTGTGCGCTGACCATCAATGAGTGCACAACCAAGAGACCATCCCAAACTTTGTTACCTTCAAGGTCATCGGAGTAGAGAGTTTCTTAAACACCACAGACAAACGGATATTGAGGGTTTTCAATTCACGGTCAGTTTTGGAGTTGGTCAGCTTTAAAATTCAATTTACAAATCATAGAGCCCGAATGGCTCTACAGTTAAGGTGTTGGCCCAGTGAAGGGATGGTGCTAGGTTTAAATCCAGCTAGAGTCTCGTCGATGTCTTTCAAATCAGACTGTTATATCCAGGTTTATTGTCACGATAGATGTTGAAATATACATGCGAGAGTTCTTGAACGACTCTTACAAACCGACGGCACTAGAGTCGGTTTTGTGTTTACGTTATTAAAACACAGAACAAGGGCATATTTGCGAATTGTATTTATTACAATATTCATAAACAATCTAATACTCTAACGTGAACGAAATTCAAACCATAAAATATGTACCACTTTTATAACATAACTATTTATAATGAAATAAGCACATTTAAGCGGTAAATACACAATGAAAGAACTTCGAAAAACATTAATTATTTCCTAATTGTATGGTTAGACACTGGAAATATGGTCAACTGATTTCATTCGAATTGATTCCACGTTTTATATAAGAAATAAGGCAAAATAGAATGATATCCAACAGAAGCCTTATATGTCATTAGGCAAGATAAAGTTCTAAAGTAAAATTTAAAAAGATATTTCATTTTATGTTTAACTTAAAAAAACAAAAAACAAGGATCACATACACGCTGACAGATATACGTCAATGATAAAACAAAACGCTAATATCAGATAAATCTTTACGACATGAAAGCATAGAGGATAGTACGACTTTAGATTTGTGTCGTCTAAATGATAATCCATAGTACATTTGAATGTTTTATGTCATTAAAATGTTCACTTTTAATTAAATAAAATTGAAAGTTAGAAAATGACAATACTAATGCTGCTTTCTAATCTGAAACGATTTATAGTAATACATTTTGTACTTCGAAATACTTCACGGGTTTGCCATTTGTCAAATAATGTATAAAATAAAAACTGACACACATATGGTGATGGTTAAACAGAGTTCGAGAACTGGCCATGGTAAATATATATGTACATGTACATAACATCAGAATTGTTAAAGAAAACAACAAAGTATTTGCCTTTTTTTTTTACAAAGATATCAATGTAATTTACCTCAACGTGCCTGTAAAGATGCTTTAAGTAATAACTAAAAGTTATACACAGAAAACTAATAAATAATAGTGCAGTTAGATAGATAAAACAAAAGAATCAACAATTTTTAAATACGAAACTATGGAATTTAAATACGAAACTAAGGATCATAAATACTACTTACTCTTATAGAACAAATAACCAACACGAACAAGGAATAACAAAATAGAACAGAAACAAGTTAATGTTAACACAACAGCTACAAATGTCATTATTCAAATTACGAGAAAAATTAAATACGACTGCAGTTCATATAACTGTCACGAAACATTTGCTAAAAGGAAACAAGATTGCTTATTTATTTTATGGGACATGCCACTTATCGTTTAAATAGAAAGTCACTAAAGATACTAAATGGGGGCGATCCATTTTTTCCAGACTGACTGAAGTATTGATGAAATATCGAAAGATTGTGTAAACAATAACATATATATATATATATATATATATATATATATATATATATATATATATATATATATATATATATATATATATATATATATATATATATCTACACATCGTGAGATAGCATTTACAGTCTTCAACAAACTGAATATAAAATTGGAATTCTTTTTTTTGTACATTAATATAAAAATATTATACCCCCCTCCCAAGTATATTTTGAAAGTCACAATTCAAAAACTTCCAAGCCGGATTACATCATATACATGTACATAATTAGACGTTAATTTGGTATTTTGCAGTTATGATAGAATTTTCTGTTCTATGCACTGTAATTAAAAACCCTTGAAATATTATGCATGAGCATCAGAAAGTATTTATATACACCAAGAAAAATAAATGACTTTCGTAGATACGCTTTATACATCTTTATAAAATACCTCATTATGTCACAGAGAAACCTTATCTAGAACATTTATGAAAAAAGTTTATTGAAGTAATACATTTCTAAAGCTCTTTTAAATGTGCATTGGCAAATTTTCAAATTTGATATGATTTTTTCAGCAATAAATTTAAAGGAGAGCAAACGTTAAATATAATTCATAAATATCCTTCGTATAAAAATATCAAAATTTGATTTATAGTGCTTCATATTTTAAAAGGTAATGTTCAATGATATCATTTTTTTGTATAACTGATTTAAATCTAATCTATAGACATCTTTCCCTTAACTGCGGATTTTAATGCTGAACAGCAAAATCATTAATGTTCCCTCCAAATCCACCAGAATGACGTCAAGTTACACTATATATGATGTAATATATGTAGACAATGCCACGGAGACAACCCTAAAAAAGGTTGTTCCAATGACGTACATATATTACGGCATGCTTAGCAGACACCGGAAGTGAAGTTATGATTTGAAATTGGTTGCACGTGGCTCGGTTCCGAGGTGGGGATATCACATCCTCGACACCAGCGGACGTCCATGTAGGTGCATATGTTATATATGTAGTAAATTTAAACCGTGCGGCGGCTTCGCCTAGCCTACAAAGCATGCCGCATATAACGTCACGCCACGGAGACAACCCTAAAAAAGGTTGTTATGACGTAATAAATTTGGAGGGAACATTAATCAATTTGCCGTTCAATGTTAGGGAAAGCGGTCTATCGTATCCTATATGAAGTGCTTAAGAAATTGAAAGAGTAAAATGAATGTGACACCAAACAAGTATGAAGACGAGAAAATGCCCATCTGCCCTAAAAGACATCTTTGTAGAGTATTTCTGTATTAAATCTTCTAAATCTGATATCCTATACATGCGCAATTCATTGATATTGTAAAGAGAACATTATTACATACTAAATGATTAAAAGCAACACGTGAAAAATCTTAGGAAATTCAATCATAAACTGTATATAATGTATTCTTTACTAAATTTCACTACATGGAAATGTCGCTATGGACCCATGATGACGTTATAAGCAAATCTTAATCTATATAAATTTTAAGGATTTTACGAAGTTTACGAGGTTCAAAAAAATTAAAATAAAATAGTTTATACTAAAGAATAAGTCATAAAATTTTCATTAAAATGAATTCATTTGTACACACACTTTTATACCAAAGCAATAAATGCACCCTAGTTGGGTTAAACAGTCATGAAAGTATAGCACACAATAAAACAAGGTATGGCACATCTTCCACATGGTCTGTGACGTCATATTCCTGTGACAAATCATGTTTCTAAAACATCGATAGAAAATCCTTCTGGAATCAAACGCAGTACTTCAATTTCAATCACGTCGTTGTTACCAAAGGTACACTAGCAAACAAAAAATCTACTCATTTTCCGAGAAATTAGAGATCCTCAACATAATTCATTATTCTTACAATCTTTTTGTATCACCTAGATCAAGTGAAAATCTTTCGTAACGATAGCAACCATCACAAGTAAACCATGAGACGTTGATCATTATTTGATCATGTGATATTTTCTCCGGTTCCGTTAATAATAGACTTCACAGGTTTCAGTTTCCATTATTTGGTTCTGACTTGACGAGATGGAGCTTGCGTGGACTGATAGGGGGAGGAGTTTCGTCATCGTCCGTAAACGCAAACTTGTCGATTTCACCATTAGGAAGTAGCATTTTAGCGGAAGATTTTCGTTCTGACGTGTTATGCCCATTCGTAACGTCACGTGATTTTTTCTTCATACTTAGATCTTGTGGTACATCGCCGTTTAATTGTCCATGGTTCGAATACGACAGTGTTCCATTTATTCGAGCATTTAAAGAATGAGCATGCGCAGTGGGTACAGTTATCGGCATTGGATGTATAGCGCGTCCAGGCTCTATGGCGGAAATCGACCTTTCAAATCGGACGTTTGGAAAAGAAAAGATCCTTCCTGTTGACATGGCCAGAGCCGATGACGCAATCGTCCGTCCAGTTGACGAAAACGTATGCGTAGTGGGCGAGTGTGGATAATTTCCTTCTATCGGTGATACCGACAGAGGAAATCCTGTCGGTGATATAGACGATGTTGATGCCGGTCTGTTGTTGCCAGGTGACGTCATTGGCAAGGTTGTGATGCGCCGTGTAGGTAACGCCATCTTCCTCCGAGTCGGAGAAGAAGAAATAGTTCGTGTTAAGGGGGAAATAGTATAACCCCGAGGGATGGGGGACAAAGAGTGACTACTACTGACTAAAGAAGGAATGGACAAAGTCACACTACTCGATGATGACGTAGCAGACAGTTTGTGTTTGCCGCCAAGTGATGACGTATTTTTAGGCAGTTTTAACTGTGGTGGTTTTGGCACAATAGGAATGACTCCCGGCGACCGAGGAGAATTCCCGGCAGACACGGGAGAATGTCTTTGGTTTAAATTAGAAGCAGAAGATTGTCTATTAACACTACCTGCGGTCGGGGAACGTCTCTGGTTGTTACTATGTATCGGTGAGTGTCTCTGGTTACTACTAGAAACGGGAGGAATTTTCTGATTGCTGTTGGCTGTGGAAGAGAATTTCTGTTTATGTTTTGACGTTTGTACGGTATTAGAATCAGCAGAAAGTGTCTGGGTGTTGTCGGCTATTGGCGAATGTGTCTGATCTTTAATTGAAATCACTGAAGACGCTTTTTGAGCAACGTCTGAATCTTGACATTTCTCAGAACTCGAATTCTGCCTTTGTATATTTACTGGGGATGTTTTCGAGTTGCTGTCAGACAACTGCGATGTCTTCTGTTTCGGCGATTCTGTCGTAGCCACATCAATCTGTTCTTTATTGTCTTTTTTATCCTGATCTTTTGAAGAGTCCAGAACTAGGGTCGAGCCTGGAGCAGCTTTTTGATCACGATTAAGAGTAACATTCTTTTGTTTCATTAGAGTAGATGATACAGTTTGTGTACTACTCGTAGTACATTTACTCGGAATACCCTTGGTCGTTTTCTTAACTACCTCAGAGCTGGAATGTAATCCTTTTGATTCCAGCGTTCCGCATTTGGTTGCATGTTCACTATTTACACTCAAGGGCAGTGACAAAAGCGAAGATTTGCTGGAAACATTTGGCCCAGATGTTGTAGGAGATGCCAATTTGCTCGCAAATACGGTCGCGGGCATTGCTGTATTTTTTAACGAAGGCCGTTTACTTTCACTTTCGGTTGGCAATTTCTCTAAACTTTTTCCGTTTGAAGGGGATTCTCTAATTTCCATCTTACCGTTATTATTTGTGATAATACACTTGGGTATATTCATTTTAGCGGGAGGGTCGTTTACTAATGACCTTCCGTGGCCTTTGGTTGCTTTATGGTCTACAATATCGATATTTTTGTGTTTTCCCACTTTGTCGACACCATCGGGTTTCATCTCTTTCGTTTTAATGCTGCCTAAAGAACTGTTTTTAATATCACCATTACATTTTGAATTTTCAGAATGAACATTTTCCCCATTTATGCTGTTTTTGGCATCATCTTTACTTTCACTTTTTCGCGCTTGCCCTTGTCCGATTTGATTTATTTTGCTAGTATGTTTTTCATCATTTGTAATTGACGATGCAGATCCGTTTCCGATATTACTTAATTTGTTTGTAATACTTCCGTTTTCTATTTTGACCGAAACGTCCGATTTGGTGCCATTTTCTTTTGGGTTTTGCGCCGAAACTTTAGTCATTTGATTCTGTGCAGCTTCATTAAAAATTTTCAATTTATTAGGTGAAGATGGCACTTGCATCGAGGACAACTTCGGCGAGTTGTGTAACCCCACAGAAGATTTCGATGGGATATCCTGAGGACTGGATGCTGGAACTGACGACATCCTTTTCACTGTTTCTGCGGGTGTTGTTGAATATTTTGTCATAAATTCACTTTTTACGTCATGTGACGCATTGAAAACTTCTTTTGCACTACATGCTTCGTTAGACGTCTGCTTCAAATCAGGGATCGATTTAGAATTATCTCCCTTTGAGGCAATATCCTCCTTGGTTCCCTGATCATGAACTACAGTTGTACTTGAACTTCTTCTTTCGGATAGCATGCGTCCATATGTTTTAAGTTTTTTGGGCGATGACACACCGGTAACGTTCCCGCCAGTCGGGTTAGTTTTGCGCGATGACGTCGGTTGTGATTCAGAATCTGTGTGTTGAGCGTCCGATTCGCTTGACGATGAGTTCTCAGAAAACCTATTTGAATCAACATCCGCAGCGCATGCTCTAACATCACCGGATGTAATGCGTGGTTTCGTAACGCTAGAATCATCACCGGTGATGTCGTGATCCGGCGTCGACCTCTCAGTCTCCGGACTGGACTCTTTTTTAGTTTGGGAGGAATTAAGTTGTTTGGTTTCAGTGCAGGGTATGGAACGTTTAAATCGCTTGGCCGGATTGGTGAACACTGTGTAGAACAGAAGTAAAGGGCCTTTCTGCAAAAGAAATAACACAGATATAGACGTGACAAATACGAATTCACTTAAAATGCTTATTTGATGCAAGTCATACATTGTACACTTGACTTCGGGTCGAGTGTGAGAAGGAAAGACAATTGTGAGCATGTAGTAAGTAGAAATGTTTCCTTAATATCATAAGATGACGTTTACTTCAGTGTAATCGTTTTAAATGTACTATATCTATGTACATGTACTATTTTTAGTCGTGTAGAGAATACCATTATTTAGGTTGCGTCATTCAGCAAAGGAAAGGGAGGGGGGCGAATCACATACAAAATGCCTTACATGCAATTCTGGTGTACTTGACGGATGAGGTATGAGAATGATTTAATGTACATAGTTTTCTCTGACATTCGCCCAGCCAAGAAGAGGTTACGGTTCTCTAAACAATCACAGTGAATGTTGGTTTGCTGATAGATGGGTTTTTTACGTTGCTTTCATCAATTTTTCAGTTATATCACGAGTTGCAAGCAGGGGGTAACCAACACTCTACCCACGGAGGCGCATCCGAAAAACGAAACCAAATCGTCTGTACTGCAAGCTATGCACTTAACCATTACACCAAGTGTGCCTCTCAAAGCGGAAGTAAAGCCATAACCACCTATACCAAATTTGTCTCTGACTGCCGGAGGTAAAACACATAACGGTACCATCACACCAAGTGTGCCTCTGACGGCGGATGTAAAGGGCATAACCACTACATCAAGTGTGCCTCTGACTGCTATGGTAAAGTGCATAACCACTACACCAAGTGTGCCTCTGACTGCTGGAGGTAAAGCACATAACCACTACATCAAGTGTGCCTCTGACTGCAGTGGTAAAGCACATAACCACTACACCAAGTGTGCCTCTGACTGCTATGGTAAAGCACATAACCACTACACCAAGTGTGCCTCTGACTGCGGAGGTAAAGCGCATAACCACTACACCAAGTGTGCCTCCGACTGCTGGAGGTAAAGCGTATAACCACTACACCTAGTGTGCCTCTGACTGCGGAGGTAAAGTGCATAACCACTACACCAAGTGTGCCTCTGACTGCTGGAGGTAAAGCGTATAACCACTACACCAAGTGTGCCTCTGACTGTGGAGGTAAAGCACATAACCACTACACCAAGTGTGCCTCTGACTGCTATGGTAAAGTGCAAAACCACTACACCAAGTGTGCCTCTGACTGCTGGAGGTAAAGCACATAACCACTACATCAAGTGTGCCTCTGACTGCGGTGGTAAAGCACATAACCACTACACCAAGTGTGCCTCTGACTGCTATGGTAAAGTACATAACCACTACACCAAGTGTGCCTCTGACTGCGGAGGTAAAACGCATAACCACTACACCAAGTGTGCCTCTGACTGCTGGAGGTAAAGCACATAACCACTACATCAAGTGTGCCTCTGACTGCGGTGGTAAAGCACATAACCACTACACCAAGTGTGCCTCTGACTGCTATGGTAAAGTACATAACCACTACACCAAGTGTGCCTCTGACTGCGGAGGTAAAACGCATAACCACTACACCAAGTGTGCCTCTGACTGCGGAGGTAAAGTGCATAACCACTACACCAAGTGTGCCTCTGACTGTTGAGGTAAAGGGCATAACCACTACACCAAGTGTGCCTCTGACTGCTGGAGGTAAAGCGTATAACCACTACACCAAGTGTGCCTCTGACTGCGGAGGTAAAGTGCATAACCACTACAACAAGTGTGCCTCTGACTGTTGAGGTAAAGCCTATAACCACTACACCAAGTGTGCCTCTGACTGCTGGAGGTAAAGCGTATAACCACTACACCAAGTGTGCCTCTGACTGCTAGAGGTAAAGCCTATAACCACTACACCTAGTGTGCCTCTGACTGCTGGAGGTAAAGCACATAACCACTACACCAAGTGTGCCTCTGACTGCTATGATAAAGCACATAACCTCTACACCAAGTGTGCCTCTGACTGCTGGAGGTAAAACACATAACCACTACACCAAGTGTGCCTCTGACTGCGGAGGTAAAGCACATAACCACTACACCAAGTGTGCCTCTGACTGTTGAGGTAAAGCGTATAACCACTATACCAAGTGTGCCTCTGACTGCTATGGTAAAGTGCATAACCACTACACCAAGTGTGCCTCTGACTGTTGAGGTAAAGCGTATAACCACTACACCATGTGTGCCTCTGACTGCTATGGTAAAGCGTATAACCACTACACCAACCGTTATTCACTTAAGCGGAACCGTGATCTATAACCACGGAACTCTGACCTATATACTTCTGGTCCGTAATCGGAATACAACGTACCCGTCTCCACATGTAGATATACGCTACGTCCATCAAGGTATACTCGTCCTTCAGCTGGTCGTCCGAGTGAAAAATCTCGATCTACAATCATAGAAACAGTAAAAGATTCATGTGCACATCAATTTAGCTCCCACCTCCTAAACTCATGAATACATTTCGAAATATATCAGAGAGAGAGAGAGAAGGAGAGAGAGAGAGAGAGAGAGAGAGAAACGCAAGGGATCCTGGGCGAGTCAGTTTTGGATGACACTGTAAAAACCATAGTCTTTTTCGAGACAGACATGGCTGGCATGTCGCTGCTTTTGGTGGGTCGAATGCATGTGTAAATTTCAGTGTAATGAATCATGCAGATGCCGTCACTACATTCATGAAAGAATCTCAATTAAGATACAATCAAATTTAATTTGGATATTGTTATAAGTATAGGGGAAATATTTAATATGTATACGATGTTCTTATAAATGACAATCATTTTCTGCACGATTAAACAGAGTTAGAAACTTTGGATTGTTTTTGGATTTTTTTAGTTGATCAGTCTGGAGAGCGTTTCTGCTCCAGACCGAAAGGTACCGGGGCTCGAGTCTGACCCATGACACATCCAGGTCCTGTTGTTCGAATGAGGTAATACAAGCAGAGCTTCCGAATCACTGTTGACAGTGGTACTTACTTCAAGTGGGTTCTGGTCAATGCAACAAGAAGATGATGTCTCTATGTCAGTCAAATAATCGCTATAGGACGTCAATGTCCCATAGTCATTATTTAACCATATTACAATACTACAACATATAGGGAAACATTAATATTAGGTATACCGATAAGAACTGTATTAATGGTACCTGACCTTGATATCAGATACACCGATAAGAACGGTATTAACAGTACCTGATCTTGATATCAGATACACCGATAAGAACGGTATTAACAGTATCTGATCTTGATATCACTCTACGATAAGAACGGTATTAAGAGTACCTGACCTTAATAACACTATACGATAAGAACAGTATTAAGATTACCTGACCTTGATATCTTGTATACCAATAAGAACGGTATTAACAGTACCTGACCTTGATAACAGGTAAACCGATAAGAACGGAATTAAGAGTAACTGACCTTGATATCACTTTACCATAAGAACGGTATTAACGGTACATGACCTTGATATCTGGTATACCAATAAGAACGGTATTAACAGTACCTGACCTTGATAACAGGTAAACCGATAAGAACGGAATTAAGAGTAACTGACCTTGATATCACTTTACCATAAGAACGGTATTAACGGTACATGACCTTGATATCAGGTAATACGATAAGAACGGTATTAACAGTACCTGACCTTGATATCAGGTACACCGATAAGAACGGTATTAACAGTACCTGATCTTGGTATCACTCTACGATAAGAACGGTATTAAGAGTACCTGACCTTAATGACACTATACGATAAGAACAATATTAATATTACCTGACCTTGATATCTGGTATACCAATAAGAACGGAATTAACAGTACCTGACCTTGATAGCACTCTACGATTAGAACGGTATTAACAGTACCTGACCTTGACAACAGGTATACCGATAAGAACGGTATAATGAGTCTCTGACCTTGATATCACTATGCCTGACCTTGATATCAGGTATACCGATGAAAACGGTATAAAGAATATCTGACCTTGATAGCACAATACCGATAAGAACGGCATTAAGAGTACCTGGCTTTGGTATCAGGTATATCGATAAGACCGGTGTTAAAAGTACATGACCTTGATATCGTTATATCTATAAGAGAGGTATTAAGAGTACCTGATCTTGATATTGCTATACCTATAAGAACGGTATTAAGAGTACCTGACCTTGATATCGCTATACCTATGAGAACGGTATTAAGAGTACCTGACCTTGATTTCGTTATACAGATAATCTATAAGATCGGTGTTAAGAGTATCTGACCTTGATATCGCTATACCTATAAGAACGGTATTAAGAGTACCTGACCTTGATATCGCTATACCTGTAAGAACGATATTAAGAGTACCTGACCTTGATATCGCTATACTTATAAGAACGGTATTAAGAGTACATGACCTTGATATCGCTATACCTATAAGAACGATATTAAGAGTACCTGACCTTGATATCGCTATACCTATAAGAACGATATTAAAAGTACCTGACATTGATATCGCTATACCTATAAGAACAGTATTCAGAGTACCTGACCTTGATATCGCCAAACCTATAAGATTGGTGTTAAGAGTACCTGACATTGATATCGCTATACCTGTAAGAACAGTATTCAGAGTACCTGACCTTGATGTCGCTATACCTATAAGATTGGTGTTAAGAGTACCTGACCTTGATATCGCTATACCTATAAGATTGGTGTTAAGAGTACCTGACATTGATATCGCTATACCTATAAGAACAGTATTCAGAGTACCTGACCTTGATATCGCCAAACCTATAAGATTGGTGTTAAGAGTACCTGACCTTGATATCGCTAAACCTATAAGATTGGTGTTAAGAGTACCTGACATTGATATCGCTATACCTATAAGAACAGTATTCAGAGTACCTGACCTTGATATCGCCAAACCTATAAGATCGGTGTTAAGAGTACCTGACCTTGATATCGCTATACCTATAAGAACAGTATTCAGAGTACCTGACATTGATATTGCTATACCTATAAGATAGGTGTTGAGAGTACCTGACATTGATATCGCTATACCTATAAGATAGGTGTTAAGAGTACCTGACATTGATATCGCTATACCTATAAGATAGGTGTTAAGAGTACCTGACATTGATATCGCTATACCTATAAGATTGGTGTTAAGAGTACCTGACATTGATATCGCTATACCTATAAGATTGGTGTTAAGAGTACCTGACCTTGATATCGCTATACCTATAAGATTGGTGTTAAGAGTACCTGACATTGATATCGCTATACCTATAAGAACAGTATTCAGAGTACCTGACCTTGATATCGCCAAACCTATAAGATTGGTGTTAAGAGTACCTGACCTTGATATCGCTAAACCTATAAGATTGGTGTTAAGAGTACCTGACATTGATATCGCTATACCTATAAGAACAGTATTCAGAGTACCTGACCTTGATATCGCCAAACCTATAAGATCGGTGTTAAGAGTACCTGACCTTGATATCACTATACCTATAAGAACAGTATTCAGAGTACCTGACATTGATATTGCTATACCTATAAGATAGGTGTTGAGAGTACCTGACATTGATATCGCTATACCTATAAGATAGGTGTTAAGAGTACCTGACATTGATATCGCTATACCTATAAGATAGGTGTTAAGAGTACCTGACCTTGATATCGCTATACCTATAAGATTGGTGTTAAGAGTACCTGACATTGATATCGCTATACCTATAAGATTGGTGTTAAGAGTACCTGACCTTGATATCGCTATACCTATAAGATTGATGTTAAGAGTACCTGACCTTTTTTTCTGGTCGCTTACCTGGTAACGGTCACAGAGACTGAACTTCATACGAATAAATTTCTTTAGATGACCAACAGTCAGGGCAGCCGGACAGAGCAAATATCTGCAATCTCGCTTCTGGAAAAGCAACCAATACATTTATTTTAGACATTCAAACCAATGTTGTTATACCTGGACGGATGGAAAGGGTTTAAACTGAGTATGTCTGCTGACCAATCTGTTTCATTTATTGAATACGACGTTGTTTGTTAAAAAGTTAACGTAACACATAAATTCCACCCAATCAGGAGCAAACATGTCACTAAAACCTTAGTCATAAACATGTCAAACGATCGGAAGCAAAGTTTTAAGTGTACAATGCATTAAAACCGCCGACCAACTGAGACTACAAAACAACTATCAAATATGAATGATCACACATGACAGATATCACATATTTTTTTATAAGATGGTTTGGTTTTTTTTCTGCCTTTAGCCTTTTGGCTGGTCGGCTCGAGAAACATATACCTTATTTCATTTCAAAACATATTTACAATACAAGCAAATTCAGAGAAGTGTGGCCCCCCGCTTTGGGGATTCTATCAGTAAGGGTGCAGTGATCTGTGACATTTAGTCATAAGTGTGCATGTCTTCAAGACACACATGCCAAATATGAAGGCCCTACGTCTTACGGTTAAAAAGTTACACTGAAGTAGATCAAAGGTCATGGTCAAGGTCACATGATAAAAAAACCTCTGGTACCAACAGAAAGGTATTTCAATTAGGGACACACATACAAAATATGAAGGCCATACGTCTTACGATTAAGAAGTTACATTAAAGTAGGTCAAAGGTCACGGTCAATGTCACATAATAAAAATGTTGGTACCAAGGCCCTAAGTCTTACGTTTAAAAAGTTACACTGAAGTAGATCAAAGGTCATGGTCAAGGTCACATGATAAAAAAAACCTCCCGTACCAACTGAAAGATATTGCAATAGGGACACACATGCCAAATATGAAGGCCCTACGTCTTACGGTTAAAAGTTCTGACCAAGGTTCAAGTTTTTTTGACAGACGGACGGACAGACAAACAGAAGAATGAGATTTAATGTCCCAACGCTTTCGCGAAAAGCCGGGGACAATAAATAAACAACAATGTAAACAGTGAATGGAGTGAAACATTGGAGGTATGGACAATTACATGATATTGCTATGATAACAAATAAATGATACGGTAAGCATAACCGAAAAACAAATACATGAAATCTAAGTTTAGATGCACAAATGAGAAATCTGGATAATCTGCATGAAACTTTCCTGTTCTTCACAATGATAATATGAACAACTTTAAACATTGCAGGATTTCTATAATAATTATTAATACACAATGGACGCAAATCGCCATATAAAGGACAAACTAAGATAAAATGGATTTTACCTTCGATCATCTGTCCTGATATTATTACAACGCCCCTTTTCTATCATTAAAGTGTGTGAAGACATTCTAAATTTCCCTACAACTTACACAGATGTACGTTTAGACAGTCGGACAGACAGACGGATGTATCTTCCAAAATCGACTGAGTGATATTGTTTAGAAGAGATAAAATCTATATATATATATATATATATATATATATATATATATATATATATATATATATATATATATATATATATATATATATATATTCATTTACATATAAATAATTGGGGAACGCGATCGATGAAATTTTAATCTAAAATGTGAAAATATTCATTAAAAGCATTATGCCTGGAACGACGTGTCTGTATCATCTAGCATATAGAGAAATGATTCCCAAATCGTCGTGTCTGTATCATCTAGCATATAGAGAAATGATTCCCATATAACATTGCCTGAGGGAATATGTCGCGATACATATATGACATTAGAATGGAATGATTTCCTGCAAGTTTTTATTTTCGATACTAGACGTTGATAAGTGTACAGAGGGCAAGTAAAACCAAATAATGTTGAATCTACTCAGCAGGATTATATTCTGAATAATATCGTGTAATATAACATCCGGGTTCTTGGTCGGTTATTGTTCTATTATATTGATTTTATCTACTATTTACTGATCTATTAGTATTTAAGAAACATATTATCATTCCTAGTTTTTTTCTCTTCTCAAAATGACCAACCTGTCGTTTATCCAGTTCCTGTTCATCATTTTCCGGCGGAGGTCGGCCACTGTAAGACAATATATGTAAAATGAAAGTGTTACCTACAATAAATATCATACTACAGTTTTAGTTAAGATCTTACGACAAACCGTAGATTTTGAATTCAATCCATTATTCTTGGATATCTTGAGATAAATGTGCTCGATCAAAAATCATCGCAAACAAGTATATGTCGTTGAAATTTACGATTTATCGTAGGTTTTTTAATTACATAGATCATTGCAGTTTTTTTTCTTCTGTCTCTACATAAAACTATATATCTCAGTGTTTGATTACAAATATAATTAGAGCTGTATACATGTATCAACTAGTTGTATGCATGTTGTAACTCACTCTTGGCTCAGCTCCAGTGCCAAACTGATTTCCTCGTCGTCCGAGAATATCACACGTTCTCGCTGAATCTCGCCGTCCTCGTCAATGTAGTATTCTGGTCGGTTAATGTCATCTAAATATTCTTCCGCCACTGAAAAATAGTTCATAATAAAGGGAGTTCGTTCATAACCTTTATTACATCATACAAGGTGCATATTCAGAAATAAAAAAAAATCTCTTCTTAAAGTCGTCATGGCATAATTCACAGAAAAACTCCGGACATACCGTTTGAATAGCGGCTCTTATCCGGAAAAGGACACGGAAATGTTTTTGATATATATATACATGTGTGTGTGTATATATATATATACATGTGTGTGTATATATATATATATATATATATATATATATATATATATATATATATATATATATATATATATGTATATATATTATCATTATCTAACTATTACATATTACTTGCAGGAATTAAGTTATATAAATGGATAAATACCGTTAAAATGGGAATTTTACACCGGGGAGGGGGGGGGGGTTGTGTGTGTTATTTATCATCATCATTTCAATAAACTGAAACTATCATGGGAATGGTTTTCCAGAGATGTGTCCGAATTTACTTCAGAAATGCCCCAATATAACGCTAGCAAATCCAGTATTACATGCTATGGAAATGTATTTCTTCTGGTTGCACATGTTTTACATGTAATTTACTTTGACGAATCACGACAAAAACAATAAATAATAATAAGAAAAAAAAATAAATAAAATAATAATAAATAAATAAATAAACAAATAAATAAAGCTAAGTCACATTGTGTGATAAAATTTTGATAATTTAGTATGACGATACATTAAACGTCAACTGTTTGAAATTTACTATAATACAAATTATGAAAAGATATGAGCAACGACTGTCACATATGTCACTTTATATATGTATATTATATATTCTGTACTCGCTGATTATGTGATATATAGCTCTTTTTTGTTTTTGGGGGTTTTTTTGGTTTTTTTTTTCTTTCTTTCTATCTTTCCTTTGTTTTTTTTTTTTTGTTTTGTGTATTTTATTTTTGTTCATTTGTTTAGTTTACTTGTTTTGTTTTTGTTTTTGTTTTGTTTTTGTGTTTTGTTTGTCAGAGTTTGAGTAGATATCAATAACATAATCATCGTATCATACTGCTTTATATACATACATTCACTTATTTGTATTACTTTACATATTTATGACAAAGGCGCTAAAACGTCATGCACTGTACTTTATGTTGGCATCAAACATGTTAATCGCCTTAAAAATAAATAGAATAACACAGATAATAATTCTATTATAATAAATATAATTGTTTTACGCTATGATATGGTTGAACATATTACTATCATTATTTTCATGTGTGCGTGTCGGGGTGTGTGTGTCGGCGTGTTTGTCGGGTTAGGTGTGTGTGTATGTGTACGTGTGAAAATGTGTGCGTATACGAATACTCCACTCTCCAGTTGTTGTATGTGTTGTATTGTTTATTCACCAGAAGCTATACATTTTATAAATATACATAATATACAATGGACATTCCATCAATATGAATATATAACATATATAAGATCAGGTACAGTTAAGAGATGGAAAGTAATATACTTTACATATAACATCTTAACTATGAAGGGTGTTATGATTTCAAAAACCTTTTAATGAATTTCCCCAAACTGCAGTGTTCTTTAATGTTTGAGGAGCTTAAAAGTTTCTAAGGTATGATTACTTTAATAACACATTTTATGTACTGCACATTGTTTTAAGATATCAAGTCATTTTGATAGCCTGAAAAGTTTGGGAACATATACAATTATTACCTCTAAAAGTTCCTAAATTAAGTATGGGTTTAGATACATACTTGCACACACTGCATCAAGATGATCGTTAGTCATTAACTAAATTAATAGAACAAAGCTGTGGACATATTCATGAACAACTTTTATTTATTTCATTGTCTATATTAATATCCTTATTCAATATAAAAGAATTATGAAATAAAATTTATTCTATCGAGTTTATTTTCGCTATCGATCCACATTAATTACTGGTAAATCTATGCTGATTGCGAAAAATCTTGAATATTTATCCGTTAAACGAATATATAAAATATGCAAATAAATAATAGACAAAACAGTTTCTTTTTCATTTCGTATATGTGTAAATAACTTATTTCATTACAAATTCTGAATGAAATTTGAAGTTCCCCACATGTTCACTATATTCGTTCAGCGACAACCTACTTTGTGTGAATAATGACGACAAATAAGTTTTATGACAGAAAAAGCTAAATACGAAATAGGTCAGGCATGAACCATAGAGGATTCTTCGAACAAATGAAGAATGACATATACGTTGTATAAGCATTTTAAGGAAACGTGCATAAATATATGCGCATGATTTACGATATTTTATGAATTATTAGAATAATGATATAATCAAGCTATATATTTTCCGTACAGGGAATTTAATTGTCAACATATTTTAAGGTACACGATACATCAAGGCGCCCGTTCAGCACAGGAAATGCTGGACTTGGAGTGCCATCTATGATAAAATCTCATACATTGGAATACTTGTATATAATTGTATATAATCTGGTGATCTATACAATTACAACCGCCACAATAAAACTATACTTGTCAACACTAATAGAATTCTCTCACAGATATTGTATAGCAAATGAATGCTACGTGGTAGAAAACAAAGTGGTGATGTGTTTGTAATATTCATAGACGAAATGACGACTGAGACGAAATGATGATGTGCCTGTCATATCTAGAGTGTTGATGATGTGTTCATCATATTTGGAGACGAAATGATGACGCATTTGTAATATCAAGAAATGAAATGACATGATCGTCAAACTGAGCAGGAAAATGACGATATGGTCGTTATATTGAGAGTGATATGGCAAAATATTCGTTGACGAAATATTTGCTATGTTTAGAGATATAATAACCATATGGTCGTTATATTTAAACAAATAATGACGAAATATTCGTTTATGTTTAAAGAGATATTGACGATATGGTCGTTATATTTAGTGAGATAATAATGATATGGTAGTTATACCTAGAGATATAATGACATTTCGTTGACGAAATATTTGCTATGTTTAGAGATATAATAACCATATGGTCGTTATATTTAAACAAATAATGACGAAATATTCGTTTATGTTTAAAGAGATATTGACGATATGGTCGTTATATTTAGTGAGATAATAATGATATGGTAGTTATACCTAGAGATATAATGACATGGTCGTTAAAAAAGAGAAATAATAATGATATGGTCGTTATATTGAGAGTGATATGGCAAAATATTCGTTGACGAAATATTCGCTATGTTTAGAGATATAATAACCATATGGTCGTTATATTTAAACAAATAATGACGAAATATTCGTTTATGTTTATAGAGATATTGACGATATGGTCATTATATTTAGTGAGATAATAATGATATGGTAGTTATACCTAGAGATATAATGACATGGTCGTTAAAAAAAGAGAAATAATAATGATATGGTCGTTATATTGAGAGGGTTAATGACGAATTATTGGTTATAGTTAGACAGATCATAATGATATGGTCGTAATATTTAGAGATAATGATAGGATCGTTATACAGAGACAATAATGATATGGTCGATGTATTGAGAGAGATAATGACTAAATATTCTCTACGTTTAGAGAGATCATGATGATAATTTGAGTCGTTTATTTAGAGAGATCTTGATGATAATTTTAGTCGTTTATTTAGAGAGATCATGATAATTTTAGTGGTTTATTTAGAGAGATCATGATGCTATTTTTAGTCGTTTTTTAGAGAGATCATGATGATAATTTGAGTCGTATATTTAGAGAGATCATGATAATTTTAGTGGTTTATTTAGAGAGATCATGATGCTATTTTTAGTCGTTTATTTAGAGAGATCATGATGATAATATGAGTCGTTTATTTAGAGAGATCATGATGATAATTTGAGTCGTTTATTTAGAGAGATCATGATGATAAGTTTAGTCGTTTATTTAGAGAGATCTTGATGATAATTTTAGTCGTTTATTTAGAGAGATCTTGATGATAATTTGAGTCGTTTATTTAGAGAGATCATGATGATAATTTGAGTCGTTTATTTAGAGAGATCATGATGCTATTTTTAGTCGTTTATTTAGAGAGATCATTATGATGATTTGAGTCGTTTATTTAGAGAGATCATGATGATAATTTGAGTCGTTTATTTAGAAAGATCTTGATGATAATTTTAGTCGTTTATTTAGAGAGATCTTGATGATAATTTGAGTCGTTTATTTAGAGAGATCATGATGATAATTTGAGTCGTTTATTGAGAGAGATCATGATGATAATTTTAGTCGTTTATTTAGAGAGACCATGATGATAATTTGAGTCGTTTATTTAGAGAGATAATGATGATAATTTTAGTCGTTTATTTGGAGAGACCATACTGATAATAATTTGAGTCGTTTATTTAGAGAGACCATACTGATAATTTGAGTCGTTTATTTAGAGAGATCATGATGATAATTTGAGTCGTTTATTTAGAGAGATCATGATGATAATTTGAGTCGTTTATTTAGAGAGATCTTGATGATAATTTTAGTCGTTTATTTGGAGAGATCATGATGATAATTTTAGTCGTTTATTTAGAGAGATCATGATGATAATTTTAGTCGTTTATTTAGAGAGACCATGATGATATAGTCGTTATATTGAGAGAGATAAAGATGACATGACCGCTATAAATAGAGGGACAATGATGACTAATATTTATAAAACAGACATTAGTCATAATTTTATTTCATTTAAAGACGAAAAGATGTGTTATCTTACGGGAATTGACAATTTGATCGTAACACGAAATACTGATGTGTTCATAATATTGAGAGAGAGAGAGAGAGAGAGAGAGAGAGAGAGAGAGAGAGAGAGAGAGAGAGAGACGGTGGGAGAGAGAGAGACGATGTGAGAGATATGAATCGTTCCCTACGCCATCAACATCACTGACGTATGTCGATTTAACACATTAAAGGAAATTAACGTCAAATAAATGTCATATTTTGACGAGAAGTGAAATAAAACAGTGATGGAGCTTAGCTGCTTTCGTCATATTTAAGTATTCCATTATTTGTCATCCGGGAAATCACTCTATTTATAACTTGGATTATAAAACACTTGCTACACATGTTATCGTTCCGATATGCTTAACAATAAGCACATGTATTCAACATATTTATATAAAAAGTATACGTTGTATCTAAAAGACATTTCTATAATCCATCAAAATGGTTCTTTAATTAATGAGCTGCATTAAATTATTCATTTTCCATGTTAATATGATACACTGATCGCAAAGTAAATATTTTACAGTGTCACGAAATATAAGTACATGTACATGCATTACATGTGATTTATTTATTTATTTATTTATTTATTTCTTTATTTATTTATTTTATGTGCTCCGGTGTCCGTCTGGAAATAAGGGTCACATTAGATCCATGGTAAAGCATCCCGGATCTCACCTCTTAATTCTGACCGATGTCGATGTTTCTGACGGAACAACAGGGGAATGACGTGTTCTCATTATCCGCATTTCAAGTTTTGGACTTTGCACTTAGCAGTAATCCTGACCTTTACATCATGACCATATCACTACGTATGTTATTTGTTTTGAAATTTATTAGTATATCCATACAGACTATGAGGTGGTTTGTTAAACAACAACAAGAACAATAACAATGGCGACGACGACTACTAATGCTACTATTACATGTATTATGATTAGTTCCTGACATAGCACATGACTTTACCTACCTTGATGTACACACAACATGAGTACCCTCCACAGAGATTCGAACCCACGACCTTTGACCACGAGTTCGGCTCGCTTACATCTGTACCACTTGACTTTGAGAGATACATTGTTTAGTGAATAGAAATACACTTACTTGCACCATCCCCATGTCTTTGCTTGTAAAACTCACGTCGTCTTTTCATTTCCTCTGAAAAAAAGAAACGCAATATCTTATTGAAGTCATGAATGCTTTTTTATGACATCAAAGGAATACATTTCATAATTATCTTAAACATGACTACAAAAATGGAGAAAATCTCATAAATGCACACCTTATAATTATTTCAAGAAAATAATTCAGCAAAAATTATACAATGCTTTGGCGAATTCTGGTAGACTATTTAACATTCAATGTGATTATTCAACCCATGCTGTACTTAAGATGAGTGTGATAATACAGAAATTCAGATCTACAATACAACAAACATCCATTAGAGGGTAAACCATGTCTGAAGCCTCGATATGAGTTTATAGTGCTTCTCTCCTGCATATTGTATGAGGCTTGTAAGGCAGCACGCTGAGGTTGTAATTACATATGCACCACAATAGAAGCTGATCCTCACAATGTATGATCTAGCAGGTACATATACACTGACAATGTTAAAGTAATGATTGCCACTAAGCATTCAACTTAATAAAAAGCTCCCATATCGTTTGACCTTTTCCGGGTCATCGTATCCACCCACCAGGATATAATCAGGAGCGTACTCCTCCAACATGTGGCCACGAGACCCAAAATAGAACGTATAACTAGGCAGTACGTGTACCTGTATAATCACTATACACTGATCTCGGGCATTGCGGTATTAAAGTCCTTTCCGAATTACAAAATTTCAAAAACTATTTCTTTTTATATTCAGATAATAAACTTATAAGCTCTGTTTTAGACAGCAGAGGAATGCATACTCCCAACACGCAAATATAAAATCGCATATAAAATATGTAATACATTAAAATCGCATTGTGCACGTTCGGTTATATCACAGCCGTAACATGGATGTATGTTAACCTCTGTATCGACCAGATATATTCAAACCGAGTACCCACGGAACTACATTTATCTATAGCTATGGTCACCACATTTTACCATGTCTGATACTTATAATAAGGTGAAACCAAGTGTACGGAGGTGAGACCAAGTGTACGGAAGGAGTATCTCTTGAGAGAGGTGAGACCAAGTGTACGGAAGGAGTAAGTATCTACTGACAGAGGTGAGACTAAGTGTACGGAAGGAGTATCTCTTGACAGAGGTGAGACCAAGTGTACGGAAGGAGTATCTCTTGACAAAGGTGAGACCAAGTGTACGGAAGGAGTATCTCTTGACAAAGGTGAGACCAAGTGTACGGAAGGAGTAAGTATCTCCTGACAGAGGTGAGGTCAAGTGTACGGAAGGAGTAAGTATCTACTGAAAGAAGTAAGACCAAGTGTACGGAAGGAGCAAGTATCTCTTGACAGAGGTGAGACCAAGTGTACGGAAGGAGTAAGTATCTCCTGACAGAGGTGAGACCAAGTGTACGGAAGGAGTAAGTATCTCTTGACAGAGGTGAGACTAAGTGTACGTAAGGAGTGAGAATCTCCTGTCTGGTTAGATACATCCACCATGAATATCCAAAACGGGCGACGAATGAATTATTTCAAAATTGTTCACGAGATGTCTGTGGACTTATATTGTAGAGGAGGTGTCACAGTTACAAACGTACAAGGCATATCTCTCTCAAAGGTATTTGTTACAAACTATATACCGCAAAGGGATGTGTAACAACGTTGTCAAAGACGGTAGAATACCCAAGCATTGAAACTTTCAATTACATTATTGAGAAATTAAATAAAGTAAATGCACTCCTGTTTTGTCGGTCAGACCCCCCCCAAGTATTCCTCAACTCTTACGGGCATAAAACGTTTTCTAATCGCGAAATAACTTCTAGACTGTATGGAAACACCTCTGTATGACACTGTCTTCGGTTTGCAGTCTGTAACTGATGCGATATTCTAACATGTACTATGTAATGTAATTGTTGCATGCAGCTTCCATTACTAAGCCCTATACAAATAGACCTGAATAAAACAAATGTCCTTGCTCATCAACGTCGTCCAACATTGTTTGGTCATCGACATCTAAATTACCGATGCTGTATTATGGTAGAAATTATTATTTATATCATAAAATATTTATCATTGTTTGATGTTAAGTCAGAACTATTTAAGCCGGTGTGGCCTAGTGGATAAGGTGCTCGGCTCGTGATCGAGAGTTCGACTCCCGCCCGGGGCACACCGGTGTTCTGTCTTTCGGATGAGACAGTAAAAACCGAGGTCCCGTGTCACGGTAGGCGTGGCACGTAAAAGATCCCTCACTGCTTCGGGTGGGTCCGTTGCAAAGGTCTAAATTTGTATGCAATGCATCAGGCAGATGCCGTCACCATATACGTAAAATAATCGTGGAGTGACGTAAAACAATAATCAAACATCAAAAAAACATCAGAACTATTTATCCATACAATGCCGGCACCAGGCAGGTGCATTGCGGAATAACATATTTGATATAATAGATACAGAAATCATCTACCGCGACAGGGGACCTCGGTTTTCACTACCACATTCCAAAAAAACAGTAAATCCACGCACCTGCTGCGACATTCGAAATCAGACCCTTATATAGTATATTTAAATGCCAAAACTAGAAAATTGTCTATAACTGGAAGGACAGATGATCAAAATATACCTAACTATTACTGGAAAACACAACACAATTAGATAAGAAGTCATTGTTACTCTTTACTATATAAAACGAGGAGGCGGGACTGAAAAGATCTCGTACAAACAGATCCGTCTTTATGTAAAGTTTGCGAACCTTTTTACCATTTCCGGAGCCGCTAATGACATTTCACAAAAATTCAATATTTTTGGCCGACATGAAGCGTAACTAATGTCTGCCAATGGAAGTCAATTATCCGTCAAGCATGTACAATATCCACGAATCTAATATTAATGAAGATATCGGCAAACGGATTACTTTGTATACTGCCTAGGGGAAATCCATCTGATTGAAGCGCACAGAAATTGTTTACTGAAAAATAGAAAAATTCTGCTTGCCCCGATATTGCTGGATGAACATCTAATTTTGGCGACTGATTGAATTATTTGTTAAAAGAGAAAGAGATAAAAGTTATTTTCAATCGATAAAGAATGCACACATGTTCCAATCGATGTTTTGAAAACTGGAGTTCTGTGTGGTCCTGATTTTCTGTTTATGAAACGATCCTTTTGAAGATTTGTTTATAAACTGACAGGGGTATATATATATATATATATATATATATATATATATATATATATATATATATATATATATATATATATATATATTCGAACTTACCTTTGAAAAGTCCTGGCACCAGCTTATATACAATATCCTGTAGTGTATGGTCCAATCTGTAAATTAAACATTAAAGAATTATGTTACTGAAATCTTATTTGATCTAAGAATCAATATGGTACTGCAGTAATAAAACAGGGACCATTTAGTATCAACTTTTGAAGTGTACCTAGATTGATGTTCAGGACAACTAATTCTTCTAAATCACCCCACCCAACCAATACCCTCACACAGGAGGATAAGGAGCGTTAAGTCCGCAACGTCGACAGCCGAATCTGCTATGACTACGGACGCCTTCGCGATAATGCAGAGTCTGACTGTACACTTGTCGCAGTCTCTAAAATTGATTTTATTCCTCAGAAAAAGGGCGTGAAGCACATTCCGTGGAATGGCTCAATATACAAGTGCAATTATACGACCAAAGACTTTAGGCCTTTGATTGCTAATCAGTTCTGGGCATGCGCAGATGAGAACTGTTTGAGGGTAATGGACATTTTGACACATAAAAAGCTAGTTCTCTCGGCACAGCAAGCTTTAATTACTTTGAGCTGCTGCCACGTGCACACACGTGCAAAAGCATGCCTCCACGTGCGCAGTCGATTAGGACAATTATCAGCCTCAGATAGCTTTCCAAGATGGCGTGCCACTGAACCTGATGTTTTTCCAATACGAGGCACACCTCGAAAGAATTACAATATGAACGTAAAAAACATAAGCTTCGCATTGTTATCCAAGTAACCTAGAAACAAGAGAACTGGACAAGGAGAGGCTATAACACAAGAAGATAAACATGTGTTATGTAATAACATAGAAACGGACAATGGAAACATTATCTTTAAGATCTTATTCCATCAGAACAGACACAATATGTTTAATATGTCTGTCAATATACAAGAGAAAAAATGATTGAAATAATTAAAATAAAGCTAAACGCTGTATACATTTAGTATAAAACTAAACGCGGCATACATATATTATAAAACTAAACGCTGTATACATATAGTATAAAATTAAACGCTGTTTTCATATAGTATAAAACTAAACGCTGTATACATATACTATAAAACTAAACGCTGCATACATATATTATAAAACTAAACGCTGTATACATATATTATAAAGCTAAACGCTGTATACATATAGTATAAAACTAAACGCTGTATACATATAGTATAAAACCAAACGCTGAATACATATACTATAAGACTAAACGCTGCATACATATATTATAAAACTAAACGCTGTATACATATAGTATAAAACTAAACGCTGTATACATATAGTATAAAACTAAACGCTGTATACATACAGTATAAAACTAAACGCTGTATACATATAGTATAAACCTAAACGCTGTATACATACAATAGGTCTAGTAATAATTTTGCGTTTTATTCACATTATGAAATCCCATTACGTTGTCAATATAAGCACATGACTACAAGCAAATTTTCATTTTACAATAATTAATTAAGAATTGAAAATAAAAAACGAACTTCTAGCTAACTAAAGAAAGCACAGAAAACCGACCTGATGTTGGTAAATGGTTTGGTTTTATGAACTTGCACATCACAGATTGGGCAGAATTTACTGGTCTCCAAGTAACGCACGATACAAGTCTTACAAACTGAAAGTAAAAGTAGATTCATTTATAATCTGAGACAATAAGATAGTTAAGGAATAATACATAAGGTTTTATACTATCATGACCCTTAATTAGGAAATTGTTCAATACATGTGTTATTCGCTTATCTAAAAGACTTTATACATTTAAATATTAAATTTGTTGTTTCTGGTACAACAATGTAACATATTTCATATAATTCGTACTTGACATTTCCTAATTCACAATTTTTTGTATTTCCGTTAAACTAAGTAGCGCATTTGTATATAGATACTTAATAGCTGGAAATCACTTTCAATTAAAAGGGGATGTGTGAACAGCAGCCAATTCCTTTACCAAATATAAAAACACAGGCTTCTCAGTGTAAAAGGGAAAATCAAATACACACTCACGTAATATGATATATAAAGATAAAAACATATACATGTAACAATAAAAAATAATTAAATAAATAACAAATAAAGGGAAAAAAAGAAAAGAAAAAATAAAACAAAAATGAAAGATAAGAGATAAATGGCAAGGAAAATATGTAATTTTTTTGTTATTAAAACGATACGATACTTGCTTCAGAACACGATACCTTTCACTTCTACTGTAAGTTCAGTACACATAAAACAATATCTTCGATTTCTCCTCTATCAAACATGAGAAGAATGGATATTGGATTTTTACATATAAAAACAATCGAAATAAAAATGATGAATGGCCTTTCTCTAGTCCGATAATTCCGGTCATGCGCACTAGCTGACCTCGATTTCACCTTGAAGATTGAATACTAAGACGGAGCGAGATGATAAGGTGGTATAGACATGAGCTTAGAGTAGCAGACAAAGACAGCATTGTGTAGAGGCTATATATGGACACATCGATCGGCGCACATTGATACAGACTTGGTTATAGGAATCCAAATAGGAGAGATAGAACCCTTCGTTCAGCTGAAGTCAAGAAAAAACGAGCTAGGGGATTTGAATTACAACAGTCATTTTCACCGTCAGAAATACGACCACTATCTCTCTATTAGATAGGGCAATATGGATAAGGAAGTCTAATGATATGAAGGTCTGAACATTATCTCTCCGTTTGACTGAGGCTTGAACATGCATGGACATATCTCTTGGAGTCAAATTTGATAGGGAAGATTTGTGCAGTGCAGTTACTGTCTCTATTTAATAGGAGGTCTGGTCCAGTGCCGTCACTGGTTTCCTTTTTTTTTTTTTCTTAATTTAATTTTATTTTCACAAGAAAGTTTTAACACGTGCGACCAGCATTTCTCTATTTGATTGGGAAGAGTGAACAACAACGGTTATTTTCTTTCTGCAGTCACTTTAAATATGATGGGGAACCCTGAACCAATATGACCACGCTCTCTAAATCGTGAGTTTGACAAATCTGGACCAGTGCGGTCATGTTCTATCCATATGATGGGGAAGTCTGGACCAGTACGGTCATGGGAAAATCTGGACCAGTGCGGTCATGTGCTATCCATATGATGGGGAAGTTTGGTCCAGAGCCATCACGTTCTATACATATGATGGGGAAATCTGGACCAGTGCACGTTCTATCCATATAATGGGGAAATCTGAACCAGTGCGGTCACGTTTTATCCTTATGATGGGGAAATCTGGACCAGTACGGTCATGGGGAAGTCTTGACCAGTACGGTCACGCCCGCTGTGACTGATAAGAAGTCTGAAACAGTGGGGTCTGTCTGTCAGATGGGGTACCTGAGCTAGTTTGGTAACGTTGTCTCTATTTAATGGGGAAGTCTGGACAGCGCGGCCACTATCCCTGTGTTTGATAAGGAAGTCTGAATCAGTATTGCCACTGTTTCCATGTCACTGATGTACCGTATTGAACTAGTAAGACAAAAACGTCCTCGTGTTATCCCAAATGATCGATTAATATCAATTATCACTTGATTTTAAAAATTTCGATGATATTGAGTGTATGTTAAAATACTTGATTATCAGCTTCAGAATACGTTTAACAACAACGGCAAAAATAAATCATAACTAACTTTAAAAATCCAAATAATAAATAAATAAATAAAAAATAAATAAATACAAAAATAATGGTGATAAATATGATACTCTGTCTATAGTAACAAGAGCAACGCCAACGTAGCATATGCCCCACTGGTTATCTTTATAATGTGGGCATAAAGCACTGATACTCCTTTCAATTTTTTGATATCGGTGATTTTCGATTATTGATAATTGGATCGGAATCAGCATATTTTCCGCATTAGCATATTTTCCGCATTAGCATATTTTCAGTGATCAATAATCAATCATCGGCGATAATTATGTCATCATGTGCATAATAAAACTTGATATCTTCATGATGTATCTTTATAGCAAACATCAATTCATTATCTTTATCCATTCCTGAGATTTGGTTGGTTGGTTGATTTGGTGTTTTACGTCGCTTTCCACAATTTTTGAGTTATACTGGGACATGGTTACCAACCTCTTAAACATAGTGGCGCAACCCGGGAATCGAACCCGAATCGTCTGCGCCGCAATCCAAGCGCTTAACCACTACACCAAGTCTGTCCCTCATTCCTGAGATAATGAGCTGAAATTGCATATTTTAAGAAATTTTCAAAGGGCAAAAGGGGTAAATCTGACAAAATAACTACACCATACCTAAATTATAATTTATTAACTTGACCTTAATATTCTTAAGACGTATATGCATACCAAATATCAATATATTTAGCTGTTCGGAGAAAATGAAGAGAACTGCTAATTGCAAGACATTTTCAAAGTCCAAGGGGGATAAATTTCTTAAAAATTATTGAACTATAACAAAATTTGAACTTGATCTAAATATTCTTTAGATGTATCAAATATAAATTCAATATCTTTATTGGTTCCAGAGATAATGTGCGGAAACTGTTAATTTTAAGACATTTCCCTGGTTCAAGGGGGAAAACTCTGACTAAAATTATTGAACCATAACAGGATTTGAACTTGACTTAGATACACTTAAGATGTATCTGTATGCAAAATATCAATTCAATATCTCTATCCGTTCCTGAGATAATGAGCGGAAACGGCTAATTTTAAGAAATTTTCTAAGTCCAAGGGAGATAACTATGACAAAAATTGTTGAACAATAACCAAGTTTGAACTTGACATAGATATCCTTGAGATGTATCTGCATACCAAATATGAATTCAATATCTTTATTAGTTTCAGAGATAATGAGCGGAAACTGTAAATGGACCGACCGACAGACCGACGGACCGACAGCAGCAAAACAATATGCCCCTCCTTCGGAGGATGGCATAAATATCTAATTCGAGATAGTTATGTAAGGATAAAAACCAAAATAATACACAACCGTCAGAGCACGTAAATTCGCATTTATTATAGCAGCATAAATCAACAGAGTAGTGTTATACTCAAGAAATGTATTTCTACACTCAAAATAAACATTAAAACATGTTCAACCCACATTACTTGCTTGACTGATTTATTACCCACAAAAATCAATGTCACAGCTTGGGAATGATATGTTTTAATCGAATGCATGATGCTGGTCACGTGACCTAAACTACACATATCATTTCGAAACGTTATCACATACTTCTTAATGTTAAGATTTTATTAAAGGTAAGTATAATAATTTAAGGAATATCTGTAAGAAATGTACTGGGACTTCTGCATACAAAAATTGTGCGATCTCCCTAAGACCAACCTCGCTACCTCACAACGGCCTATCGTACAGATCCGCCCCATTACTCTGTTTTCCATTCTTAGAATTGTAGTCACGTAATTCTTCCGCATGCTTATAAACTCTAACGATTTAATGGTTCATAAATCGTATTAAATACTCCGATACTTCATTCTGAATTCTTCAAACGATTTTACTATTGATTAACAAAATGTAAAGTGTGAAACGCAGTAAATAACGCCTGGCAGTGAATAAAGCTAGTTCACGAGAGGAATAAATAAAGCTGAAAACCATTCCGTGAACTAATCACGAAAGATACGCCCTACATCTCTTGTAAACTCTGGTACTAATTACTGAAAATCCTCAAATAATATCTGTATTGTATTTACACATAAACACGTATCAGAATTATATTAATTTAATTCAATAGTAGTATAATGAACATCCGATAGGCAAAACAGTGAAAGGGGAAAGACCGTGGACAAGTGAAAATAATATTCTATATAAAGGAATGATTTTTCATCATTCATTATCGAAATATAAATGCTTAATGCAAATGCAATACAAAAGATTTAAGTTTTCGATTCTTGTTTTGGTTTAGTTAAGTTTTGTTTTGGGGGATTTGTTTTGGTTTCTTTTATGTTTTTTGTTTGTGTGTGTTTTATTTATTTTTTGTTAGGGTTTTTTTTTTTTCGTTTTTTGGTGGTTTTTTTTTTTGGGGGGGGGGGTTTATTGTTTGTTTGGTTTTTTTTTGTTTTGTTTTGTTTGTTTGTGTTTTTGGAGGGATTTTTTTTTATTTTGGGATTTTGTTTTTGTTTTTTGGTATTCGTTAGTTTGTTCGTATTTTTTTCTTGTCAGCTTCGATTTATTCTATATTTAATGTTATTATACCTTTAATATTAACAATCACATCCCCGACTTAAGTGGATTATAATTATCTGTATCACCAATAGATACAAATACATGTATACAGAATTTGTAGTTTGTAGTAACACTTGACTGCCTGGTATACGGAGACAGAAGCACCATATGCCACGCCGCAGACGGAAGTATACTCTGTTGACTTGCCACTTCCGCCCTCTATAGTTCACAAAATGACGGACGGGATTGCTATTGCTGACAATATTCCGTGTGAAGCAAGGTTGTTTTATCAGATCCAGTAAGAAGACATGCCTACACGAGCGCGAGATGTACTCTGTGTCAGGTAACGGGAAACAGATGCTACAGTAATAACATAACTGTTTTGTAAATCACGCGCTTTCTCAATACAAGCGAGATATGTTATAAATTAAGTTTAATAAATTGGGAGTACAGATTGCTCTATTTATAATGTCATTATCAAAGGCAGGAAGAAAGACTTAAAACTCGAAACTAGATTTCTAATGTTCTCATTTACATGTGTAAGATGGCTACATAATATCTCATGCTGTGTTTTAAGCAAATTAAATACATTGTGGTTCGTTTCTTCTCTTATTTCATTTGAGTTTTTATACATACTTTGGGGATTTTTGGGGGGGGGTGAGGGGTGGGGGTTTCACATGTGCTACGTTAAATGATGCCTGTGGTCGAATGTTAAAATCTCGCACAATGTTCTAGTATTAAGCAAAATGATAAATATCGTCAAATAAGATAAACTATTTGCACTGCTGATAGATGAAGACTAATTCCAGATGGATAGACCACGAGCTAAGAAGGAGTAAGTATCTTCTGTTTAGCCCGTCGCACTCGCCATGAGTGAATAAACAATATATTTGCAATGTACAAAAAATCTTAAAGATTCTAAACGTCAAAACAGTATGTCTTTTTCATAATAAAAGCTCAAAGCATAGTCCTTTTCAACGATAAATGTTTCTTGAGTAAACATCAAAATCTCCAAAGGTGTCAACTACATCACTGTGTTGTTCTTCTGTAGACTTACTTAGTGCCAGGAATCTATTCTAGCCCAGGAAATCCCTCTCTTTTGATATATATAATCTTATTCAGTGCTTAAGTGACCCCAAAATCCCAAATATGGTCATGCTATTCTTATAATACCTCCTTCTCTTTGTAACAATTTCAAAAGAAATACATTTATTATCATAAGCAAGCTATAGAGTGACAAAGTTGGAACGATTTGAATTTGGGATCGTACTCGCCCCAACAAAATCATTAAGCACATGTGATTGTAAAGTTAATTCAAAATATAGAGTAAAAATAAAAGTATCATGTTAGATTGTAAAAGATTTCTTGAAGTGAAAAATAAGAACACTCGATACAAAATCCAAATATAGTGTAAACAGAGTTGGTGCCGCCACCGTGGATGGAATTTTTGCACGTATCAAAACCAAAACATAACCCTAGACATCATGTACTATGAAACTAGCAGAATCGGTGTCATGGTGCCGCCACTGTAAAGCTGGTGCCGCCACCGTGGATGGAATTTTTGCACGTATCAAAACCAAAACATAACCCTAGACATCATGTACTATGAAACTAGCAGAATCGGTGTCAGGGTGCCGCCACTGTAAAGCTGAAAACACTGATAACACATCAAAACCACAAGACAACCACCAAACGGCCTTGTCCCTAGGTGATACCAATAAATAAGACATTGGGAATAGTTTGTTGTGACTGTGTTTACCGCAGAGTGTGACCTTCACCGAGTACTCCATCAGGCGTGTGACCTTCACAGAGTATTCCGTCAGGCTTGAGGTTTGTGTACGTCACACCGAGATAATACTCCCAACACGGTCTAGCAGACTCTAACTACATTACCTACAAATCCCTATTCACTGGTCTTTGTGTGGCGCTCTCGCCTACCTTGCCACCGCAATCACGAGATAAGTGGCGTCCATAAAGCCGTAAAAGCCGGCCGCTTATGGGACTATGATGGATTTATATCGCATTGTGTAGTCACGGCTTTGATGCTTTCATACAGCCTACTGTGTAGCCACAACACCTTGAGATGAAAGTGATGCAGATTTGAAAGTGATCAAAACGGAATTCAATATTCATAGCTGTTTTATTAATTTTTGTATGCGATTTGTAAAATTTTCACGTTTATACACGATTACTTTTTGACGGAGTCTTAAATCAGGGCTAAACTAGATTTACATTCGCCACAGAAAACTTTTTATTTTGGTAGTGATGGGGGGGGGGGGGGGGGTTTTTTGTTTAATTATTTTATAATCGATGTAATCGCTGTTCTATTTAAATAAATAAATATATATATATATATATATATATATATATATATATACAAGTCATTTATAAATAACATCTGATTATAATGTCCTTCTTTGAAAGATTATTCAAAATTAATGAATTAATGAAAGCCACAGTCTTTTATTTTGCTATTTTCAGAAGTAACACGTTGCCTACGCTGACCGTTTTATGCCTGTAGATTGAAGCGACAAGGACAGGTTTCAAAAACTTCTTGCACCTAGATGTGTCAAGATGCGACTTTGGAAATTTGAAATATTAAAAGGTGTTGTTAATGACCGTGTCCACCTGACGCTTTCTGTCAATGGACCACCATGACCTAGTAACTCTTACTTTACACGCCTCCTCTTTAGCATTACAGTCTCCCATACAATATGCCTAATACCCTAAAATGATCTCACGATGAAACCCAGAGAACTGAATATGACGCACGACTAAAGCTGGGCTTATTCTTTGACTACACAAAGGTGTCCAATGGTAAGTAATGTAATTATGTCCAATGGTAAGTAATATAATTATAAATTTAGAAATTTCGTAGGAAAATTTTACAAGTATGTGGAGTGATGAGGAACATTTTTTCTCACGCTTTGATGGATTTCTTAGTCTTCACAATGTCAGTCTAAGCATACAATGCCTTGGAAATGTGAAGATAGATTCCTTATTGTATAAATACATTTTGAGAGAAATAAAGAAGGAAATACTGCGCTATATGAAATACAAATTTTATGGGGATACACTTGTAACGTAAAACGCTCATAAACAAGGACTGTGGTTTATAAGATTTGAATGCTCCAAACTTAATTACTTTAAAAATTATTGTTATCCCACAGGGAAAATATTATCTTTCAAAAAGGTGTGTGTGTTATGTAAAATTTTATTTCCTAATAATGATTATATATAAAAAGAAAAATAATATACCAAACCCCCATTTGCCACGTTCCCGGACGCACTGAATCAGGTGCGTATCTGTGTGCGTCGTTATGTACACCTTACCTTCTATAAAGGTAAATTCAATGAATGCAAGTCACATTAACTGATATCTTTTACCTCATACATTTGTCATTCAGGTAAGTAGAGGAGAATCTGTTACGTGTGCGTTGAAGACACAATAAAACGTCTCCCGCGCGTTTACCTTTCATACCTCGTTATTTGCCTATGGTAAAAACTGCTCCGAGAAGACAACTATAAAATGTGACATTATAAAAACTTCAACGACCATCACGCTACTATATATATAATGAAGCAGAACTTTTGATTTTTGAAGTTTTAATTCGTTTAGAGTATCATACGACATTTAAAGTGTACCTCTGATGATTCAGCAAGCCAGTTACATAATCTACAATACAAAAATTGTATTAGAATCCCATCAATTTGAGAAGGCTATCTTTTCACTTTATCGGCATAATAAGCGAACGGCACGATCAATGTGTTATACCAACATTCGCTCTATCTTTTTCGCATGTTCAATCAATGGCTTTTAACCCGCTTTCAGCGCACTTCGCTGCCGTATGCCGCGCACTATTATCAATTTGTTTACCAATGCAGATTGTAGTTTCAATCATTTTCACAAATACAAATTAACATTCCCTTCGTGTGAACGGAGTCGTACAAACTTTAAATAACCATCCATATATTCTCTCTCTATCTACACCTAGCACCCATTTCACCTCTGGCGTGTTTTAGTGTCCTAGATATATTTTGTTTTATCGTAAACGTACACTCTACCAAGGCAGAAAAGTTTTAATTTAATCTTGACTATTTAAGAGTAACTGCATAAATTGTGTTGAGAAGGGTTTGACGCTAGACAAAATTTTCGATATGGAATACAAGAAGATCTTGGCCTGTAGATTTATTTACAGTAAATAAGAAAACAATTTAACGAAACCAAAGACTAAACATTTATAGTATATCAAGTTACGTTGTCACCATACAAAGGTCATGAAAGGTCATCGAATGGATCAGATCATATATGCAGCATTTTTTTTTCGCCTACATTTGGGCCAAAAAGGTCAAACCCTAATATAATTTGCTCAAAATCTGAAGCAATTTTGATCAACATTGTATATTTCTGGATAAAAGTCATTCCTGTCACATCTTATAGGACACTTGATAAAAAAAAGTTATTTTCCTCAGAAAATTATTTAGTTTTCCAGAATTTTTGTTTTTGCTTGTTATTTTTTTCTGCCTTGAGTTTGTTTGATTATTGTTTTACGTCACTCCACGATTATTTCACGTATATGGTGACGGCATCTGACTGATGCATTGCATACAAATTTAGACCTTTGCAACGGACCCACCCGAAGCAGTGAGGGATCTTTTACGTGCCACGCCTACCGTGACACGGGACCTCGGTTTTTACTGTCTCATCCGAAAGACAGAACACCGGTGTGCCCCGGGCGGGAGTCGAACCCGCGACCTCTCGATCACGAGCCGAGCACCTTATCCACTAGGCCACACCGGCTTTTCTGCCTTGAGTATTCATGAAAAGATGTAGCTGTTTAGATGCATTTACGGTGTAATTAATTAATACTCTACTATATGTGGTAATATGTGTGATATGGTAGCATTTTTAGGGGTTATTCGTCATGAATTCGAACACTTTTATATCATAGTATTTTATACGCTATACGCAATGGGACAAATGGAGAAGCGGAATAAAGACACGGTTTTAATCTGATTGTCCCCATGAATAAGACATTACTAGACTTTTGGAGATCCCCCTCCCCCTTTCATCATCAGAGGATTTACTACTTCCCTGGGGAATCATCCTGGATATGTTACTCAAAATTCGCCAAAATAATCACAAGGAGGTAAGATAGTACAGTACAACTTATAGGTGTGATTCCGAAATAACGGGTCGACGAGCAACTTAAGGAAAGTAATGATATTACCTTGAAGAACTTCCCCAATAAAAGCTTGCAGTTCATTAAAGGTAATTAATATAACACACTGCATTGATAAAACACTTAAGAACTTCACTTCCAAATGCACTTTCACGTGTTCCCAGCAATTACACATTTCCCCATATAATTACTTAACGATAATGTCAACCATTACTTTTTAGATACACATTAACTTTGAAATTTTTGTCCCACTCCTCAGTTTATAGCTGCATTTCTCGGTTCCTTACCATCTCGCCTGGTCTGTAGGGAAAAGCAAAATCGATTCATGCTAGGAGAAAGATTGCCTATGCTCGAACATCGCATACAGAAAAATTATATCGGATGTCGTAAAATGGCTCGGAGTCAATTATCAGACAGTTTCACCCCAAATAAAGTCATCGTGGAAAAAAAAATATGAGATGATGGATATGAAGGGTATTTCTAGGTGGAAAATAGGAATGTTAGGTAGAGAAAAGGAGTGCTCGCAAGGTGGAGAATAGGAGTGTTCGGTAGAAAAAGGGAGTGCTCGCAAGGCGATGAATAGAAGTGTTCGGAAGATGATGAATAAATGTTCGCTAGTTGGATAATAGTAGTGTTAGTAAAGAGGAGAAAAAGAGTGCACTCAAGGTGGAGAAAAAAAAAATCATCACAGAAAAGGAGTGTACGCGAAGGGGAGCACACTGGCACCGAAAGTCTCATTTTTCTTCACTTAAATACGGATGAAAAATTACGTAATACATGTACAAATAAATCAATACACGAAAAGAAACACTTGAACATAAATTGTGGAGTGAGATTGAGAAACTATCTTGTTGATTTAATATCGGAGATAAAAGAAATATTTTTCGTATTATCTTTGAAAAATAAATATAAGCAGATAGTACATACATTTTAACAGAAAACCATCGTTTTCCTTGCACATATATAGAACTGGGGCGTGTTCAATAAAGAAAACGCCCTACTGCGCACCCGCTGCTGGAATTTTAACATTCTTGAACGAAAGTGAGCGCTCACGAGTGTAAAATTACTTTCTAATGATAATCATGATAAATAATAATGATAAAAATTATAAATTTCAATACATAATTGATGAATTAAAATAATGAATGATAAAATAAAATTAGGTTCGTCCAACTGCAGCGTGGTCATTTTAGTACATAAGTCTTGAAAATCTCTGTGAAACACCTTGGACGCTAGAGAGTACCCTCGTTCAAATAATGAGCACTCGGCTGCGCATCGGGTGGTCACGTTTTTGAACGCGGCTCGTGTGTAGCCGGTACCGTGCTTGGCTTGGCCGAGAGATCTTCAGTTATTTACAGAGCCGGTGTACCCGGTACCGTGCTTGGCTTGTCCGAGAGATCCCGAGTTATATACAGAGCCGGTGTAGCCGGTACAGTGCTTGGCTTGGCCGAGAGATCCCGGGTTATTTACAGAGCCGGTGTAGCCGGTACCCTGCTTGGCTTGGCCAAGAGATCCCGAGTTATTTACAGAGCTGGGGTAGCCAATACCGTGCTTGGCTTGGCCAAGAGATCCCGGGTTATTTACAGGGTCGGTGTAGCCGGTACAGTGTTTGGCTTGGCCGAGAGATCCCGGGTTATATACAGAGCCGGTGTAGCCGGTACCGTGCTTAGCTTGGCCGAGAGATCCCGGGTTGTATACAGAGCCGGTGTAGCCGGTACCGTGCTTGGCTTGGCCGAGAGATCCCGGGTTATATACAGAGCCGGTGTAGCCGGTACCGTGCTTGGCTTGGCCGAGAGATCCCGAGTTATTTACAGAGCCGGTGTAGCCGGTACCGTGCTTGGCTTGGCCGAGAGATCCCGGGTTATTTACAGGGTCGGTGTAGCCGGTACAGTGCTTGGCTTGGCCGAGAGATCCCGAGTTATATACAGAGCCGGTGTAGCCGGTACCGTGCTTGGCTTGGCCGAGAGATCCCGGGTTGTATACAGAGCCGGTGTAGCCGGTATTGTGCTTGGCTTGGCCGAGAGATCCCGGGTTGTATACAGAGCCGATGTAGCCGGTACCGTGCATGGCTTGGCCGAAAGATCCCGAGTTATTTACAGAGCTGGTGTAGCCGGTACCGTGCTTGGCTTGGCCGAGAGATCCCGGGTTATATACAGAGCCGTTGTAGCCGGTACCGTGCTTGGCTTGGCCGAGAGATCCCGGTTTGTATACAGTGCCGGTGTAGCCGGTATCGTGCTTGGATTGGCCGAGAGATCCCGGGTTGTATACAGTGCCGGTGTAGCCGGTATCGTGCTTGGATTGGCCGAGAGATCCCGGGTTATATAGGGAGTCGGTGTGGTTGGTGCCGGGCTTGGCTTGACCGAGAGATCTCGGGTTATATACAAAGCAACTGTAGCCGGAACTGTGTTTGGCTTGGCCGAGAGAGCTCGGGTTATATACAGAGCCACTGTAGCCGGAACCGTGTTTGGCTTGGCCGAGAGATCCCGGGTTATATAGAGAGTCAGTGTGGTTGGTGCCGTGCTTGGCTTGGCCGAGAGATCTCGGGTTATATACAGAGCAACTGTAGCCGGAACCGTGTTTGGCTTGGACGAGAGATCCCGGGTTATATAGAGAGTCGGTGTGGTTGGTGCCGTGCTTGGCTTCGCCGAGAGATCTCGGGTTATATACAGAGCAACTGTAGCCGGAACCGTGTTTGGCTTGGACGAGAGATCTGACTGGATTTTGAAACTTCGAATTCAGAATTTCACGGTAATCAGAGGAAGAAATCGTCAAGACGCTTCTCCCCTGACGCCAACGGTGTTCGCAGTTGTCAATCAAAGTAGTAAAATATAAGTACAAAACTTTACCCATGATGTAACCGCTTCAGTTAATTTGATACTTAAAAAGTTATATAAATCACGTAATATCTATCTAACTCTAGAACTAAATGTCAATTCCATGATCCCACTAAATTACAGTCTTATTTACAAAACATTCTCACTTTGTGTAGTAGAGATGTTATCTTTTCTGATCTACTTCGCTCTAAAAACCCACAGCGCGGAAGAGAGTAATTCATGGCGATTGATATCACGAGTAAGTATATGAAGAAACATACGGTGACTATGCCTAATGAAAGCATATACCTATTTGATATATAAACACCCTTTATATTTCTATTTTATTTTATAACGGAAATAATGATTATCTTACGAAACAAAACCACTTTGCTTTAGGCCATAATAAACAAATTCCTAGATTCTCATCCCCGCCCGCCCTAGTTTTTACGGCCGCCCCGATCTATATTTAATTGCATTTTGAAAATTAGATATCCCGTGTCTTGTCCTCGTCCGTTATAGATTTATGAGGTTTTGCTTATATTTTTTGAATTTGCGATTTTGTGTTACTGTTACATTGACAGGAAGTAAAAATGAAGTTATGAAAGCTTAACACTGTTATTATTTAGTGTTTGCCAGATCAATTCAGTCATATTGAATGTCCAACTCCATTTTAAAGAGAAATAAGAAATTAAAAATAAAATTCGAACCATCTCTCCCCCCAATATCTTTTTTTTCACCACTTTGATGAGAATCTAGCACTGTCGGGGTTTTTTGTGTTTTTGTTTTTGTTTTGTTTTGTTTTGGGTTTTTTTTTTTTTTTTTTGGTTTGCTTTGGTTTTTTTTCCTTATTTGATGATTCGAGAGCTTTTTAAACAAATATGACAGAAAACTACAAAGGGATACGAATAGTAAGAGAATATTTTAGTAGACCATTTTACTATAGCTGAAAATGATTATAGTGATCAGGTAAATCCAATACCCGGATTAGAATAAATCAAAAGAAAATGAAAACGCTCACTATATAGAGAAATGTTTTCACCACTTTCCGTTATTGTTGTTATTCCGGGTTGCCCAACTATGTTTAAGAGGTTAGTTACCTCTTGCTTCCACGTCGCGATATAACTAAAAAATTGTTTAAAGCGACGTAAAACACCAACCAACCAACCAACCAACCATTATTGTTGTAGTGTCTCATCAAAGTTTTCATTGACCAAATTAATCATGTGACCTATAGTATCAAGATTATAAATAATTTTCTGTTTTCGTGCAGGTTTCTCGGGTCCAGGTTGAGGCCACAATAAGGTCCTCAGAATCTGTACATTAATGTCGATTTATTCTGCATTTACAGACATTAACAAAATAACGCAGAAATACTATACATGACAGGAAGTTACGGTAGCCACATTGCTCTACCCATGAACAAGAGAAGGAACAATGTTCCAATTACAGGCCAATCACGATGGATATTGGTAAAATCCTGGGTCCGGCGCCATAAACTGAGAATACACTTAAGTCAAAATTTCATATTCTTCTGTTCATCAATGAATTAACAACTGGGATTTTGATTTTATTTAGTTTTATTCTTTTGATAAATAGAATTATACCATTCTGCATGAGAATTTATTTGAACGTTTGACAATGGAATAAATTAAAATGAAATATTTGACTTAAGTATATTCTCAGTTTATGGCGCCGGACCCAGGTCTGGGTTGATAGACTAAACCAGGTGCCCGCGAGTAACATTCATTTTCTGATTGATGAAATGTATCAGCCATAAACAGCCAAATAAATATGGACATGGTATTTAACCAATGATACATGAATGATCTAAATACATTGTTAAAGATCTTCAAAAACCAGTTATGAGTAGATTATTTAAGGGTTTACGACAACCAGCAAGTAAACAGTATTCAAACGACAAGCAAGAGAACCATATTTCAGATTCATATTTCTACGACACAAGGGAGGTAAAATTTCAAAAACAAGTGAAAGAATAATGAAATAATGATCTAATAACATCGACACATCAAGAAAAATGTGTCAATAAAAACAGAAATTAATATTTAAATAACACAAGCGATAACGCCGCTCGGACAACACCTGGTCCCGCTTGTTTAAAACATACCCAGCGGTTAGGCCACCCAATGGTTTGATAGACAAAGGGCTAAATTTCTATAGTTACTGCATAAATATTTAAATAACATTAATAAACTGAATATGTATATAAAAATTCAGCATAATGTCCATTACTAAAAGACATTTCACTTTCATGAAACACTTGGATGTAATTTAACTACTGGTTATGTGAACAATTGCCTAAAGTTTTGAACAATTGGCACGAGAGGAATAAATGTACAACAAAATGCAATGAAACTATATTTCATGAACAATGAAATAATTCTATATGAAAAAGACCTATCTCATTTACAATTAAAAATAAAAAAACAAAAACAACAAAACACAACAAAAACACACAACAACAACAACAAACAAACAAAAACAAAACAATAATACAAAAAATATATTATCATAGAAAATAACGGACTGTTAAAAGACTAAAAGCTTAAGAACAACAAAAAAATAAAATAAAATAAAAAATAATAATAATTAACCCGAACGGGCAATATTTCCCTACTAAATGAGTAACCACTGATATCTTTATGAACAAGGAAATGTTACCAGTAACAAAGGAGGTCGCTATATATCAACAACAAGGACACAGTGTTTTCACAATAATAAGAACAGAAAATTTTATATGAAGGGAGGAAATGATTCTTATTTTAACAGGACGAAAAGAAAATTACATGATCTTATGTACTACAATTAGAAATAGAAACACTTCATTTGAGTATTTACTAAATATAATTTAGATGGAAGTATTTTTGAAAATTTCCCTCTAACTTTTACACTTATACTGTTTCTCAATTTTCCCCTAAAATATCTGAATCATTAGAATTAATTACAAGAAAGGAAGAAAGAAATAGCAATTTGAAATAAATAATAAATAATTCATGCAGAATGTGCCTGAGTTTGCAACAGACTCTCTCTCTCTCTCGTTTAATCTTGTTTCAGGAAAAACTAAAGGGAATAGAACTCAATACTTACAAGAATGCAAGCATTCCACAATGGTTGTTGCGTCAATCAGATAACCGCCACATAAAACACAAACCAAATGCGGATTCAATTCCGGGTTGATCTTCACCCGAGTTGCGCTGTGCATGGTTAGACTTTTCTTTAAACCATACGCCTGAAACAAAAATTAACATCACTGTAATAATATAAATATAAAACTATTTCTTTAATTTAATGAAATCACTGGCGGAATAAGGATTTTAGAGAAAAAAAGGAATTTAGAACAGAGGAAAACGGGGTGGTCACAAAAAAAAAATCAGGTGAAAATATTTCAGATTATGCTATTACAAATATATTCAATGATATAAACAAGCGGCAATAAAAAAAAATTCTGCTTTCAAATACATGTACATTATTCAATTCTTTCTGCATTCGTTATCTTCGTAGAATTCAGTTTTGCTTTTTTAACCATTATTATCGTACACGACATAAAACACGACCATCGAATTATTTTGGGTCAATTTATATGGCATGATAATCAATATATATGTATAATATGTAGTTAAAGTGTCTGCTTGAAAAATAATTAAGCTCGTTTTAAGGTGTCCAACAGATGTAAAAAAAAAAAAGAAGTCACAAATGCCCGAGATTTTTCTGACTTATTTTACAACTGAAAATTTCATTCTAAAATTTACGCTTGTGAAATCCATACCCCTACGATGCGCCATTGCTATTTTATCACCTTTGCTAGACAAAATAATTGTTAATTCTTTTGCATAATAATTATTCACTTAGAAAAATGCCACGTTGGACGATTTTTTAGACCTCAATCGAAAAGGAAATGATGTAGGAGTTATAGGAAAACTCTCTGACATTCACGGTTACAGAAGAACATTTGTTCCGCTTCTAGTAATTTAACCAGATCAGAATGTGTACGTAGGGAAATTCACTGAAGTATGATGGCACTGCATTCATGTGTTATAAGCTTCTTTCTCCATCTAGAGCACCGTAAGTGTAGGATACGGTATCTCCGTGTCACTGCATAATAATACAGAGTTACGGAAACTCGCTATCCAACAAGGTGTCAGGGAAAACATTAAAGGCTACCGCCAGTAGAATCCTGAGCAGACTATTTTGTCCCTGTGAACTCTCTTTTCTTGACAAAACAATACATAATGAACAATGCACGTAAAGAGGATATAGGTCACTGCAACACTCACGCCAACTACTAGTGTGGAAAATCATGACCTCCTGAAAAAAAGAGATGAGAATGGGCATCCCTGAAGGGTAGACAGCTCCTGTTAGGTCAGCCAAATCCCCGCCTTTTTCTTGGGTGACCGGTAAATTATTTTCTGGAGAACATGATGTGTCTTAATCAATGTTTTCTTTGGACGTCAAATGTAGCACAATTCATTCAGAAGAAATATAACATTTGCAAGAATTTTATTACAAATAATACATTTTACGACGAGTTGTTTGTGTCGCGATACAACTGAAATATTGTTGAAAGCGACGTAAAACACCAATCAACCAACCAACAACAACTCTGTTTATAAATGTATTACAGCATTAGAATCCATGAATGAAATGATAAATCCGTTTGTAAACTGCCGATAGGAAAAAAAAGTACACATACCATACTTTAGAATATGTAAGATACATGGCCGAACTGGGAATTTTGTATGAATAGACAATTATTGAATTATACAGACTATGTCGTGAAATATAATTTATTTAATCGGTTTATCAGTCTACGTTTCTAACGAGCTTCCAGTGTTAAGTAGAGTATGATGACATTAACGATAAAGTCATAACGGAATGAAAATGTTGATTTAATGCTAGAGTACGTATATTCATTTTCAACAGTGCCTCGTTATCGCATCCATGAAATTACCACAAACTTCTGAACAAAAATTTCAAATACTATATTAACAATGCATTGGAAAACTTTTGAGTTAATTTTGAAACTAGGAACTGTTTGTTCTATTTAAGCGACCGAAACCAAAATGATAAAGATAATCATTGAGGGGTTTCTGAATCAAGAAAGAAACATGCAGTGCATTACTAAACAAGCTCTCAATAAATAAAACTCTAAATGGGTAGAACTATGAGTTGTGTGATTTTGGTATCAGATTTTGTAGTGTTTTGTATAATCGGTATCAGTAACGAGGTGGATTACATAATGCTATGAATGGTTACTATTGATACATTAATATAACCAGCGTGGGAGGTAGCAAAGCGGCAATACGAGAGGTTAGAGACAGTGAGGTCCACAACTGTAGGGCTCAGTGATTAAGTAGAGTCAAAGATATTTTTGTTGCTAGGTAGAAATCCGAATGCATTTGTGGCAAGACTATGTAGTTCAAATAACAAGATCAATTTCCAATTTCATTACAATTTGTGATCGCTATGCGGACGTTTGTTTATTAGTAAACGATGTACTGAATGCTTCGTCCATATAGAGACACACATATCGTCCAGTCATTATCCTCAAGGCATAATCCTTCTTAATCGTTTATCGAGTTCTAATGCACGCAATGAAACTGTAACATGAGCGAACACTCTCTTTTTTCCAACCAAACACACCCGTACTCCTACATTAAACGAAGAGTTTGTTCTACAAATTCTAATACATGTAATTAAGTGCAGCATAATCGAACACCATCTTTTTCCAACCGAACACTCCTGCGATCCTACATTCAGCGGTGAGTTTGTTTACGTCAGCATTCTTCTAATTGTATTCAATCGATTTTTTGCAGAGATAACCCCGCTCAGTGCAGCGATTCCCAACGTGTTGCAAAACAAGATTAACTACAGGTGTCAGCGCGACAAAGCGTAAGCATATAGTGTCAACACACGTCGAAAATAATCTAACAAATCTATTTATAGCAAGATGAGTCGGGGCATGACATCGACCAGGTCGCCTGTAACTAGAGGTCGTAATCTCTGAAGCGCCTGTATCTAGATGTCGTGATCTCAGAAGCGCCTGTAACTAGATGTGATCTCTGAAGCGCCTGTAACTAGATGTGATCTCTGAAGCGCCTGTAACCAGATTTCGTGATCGCCGAAGCACCTGTAACTAAATGCTGTGATCTCAGAAGCGCCTGTAACTAGATGTGATCTCTGAAGCGCCTGTAACTAGATGTCGAGGATGACATACTTCGACATAATCCCAACCGAGGCGTACGCCTCGGTTGGGATTATGTCGAAGTGTGTCGCCCGAGACTGATATCTTTCGATCTGGGACTCGAGGTGATTCTTGATTCTTTTTCTCGCCAAATAAACCCCCCTTCTACCCCCTTTCAGTGCTTCTTCATTCCTGACACTTTCACATATTTACGCATCTACTACGCTAAGAAATAGTTCCAGATAGGAAAGGTTTTTTTTAATAACAATAATAGTGTGTAACAAGAATATGAAACCAGTCAACATGAGTAAAGAAACATATAGATATAAAAATAGGTAATTAAAACTTTTTTTTTTGTATTTCAATATATACAGTAATAATTACGTAGTAATACACCGTGCTAGATCGATGTTCCAGATCGATTGATCTAGAACCCCACTTTCGGTGGAATTTTGTTTATGACATCAACAAGGTCGCGCGTGTGAGCTGAATGTCGTGATATCTAGTGATATACACTCTCATTGTACAGGATATTGTTTATTACATCGACAAGGTCGCGCGCGAACCGGATGTCGTGATATCTAGTGATATACACTCTCATTGTACAGGATATTGTTTATTACATCGACAATGTCGCGCGCGAACCGGATGTCGTGATATCTAGTGATATACACTCTCATTGTACAGGATATTGTTTATGAAATCGACAAGGTCGCGCGTGCGAACTGAATGTCGTGATATCTAGTGATATACACTCTCATTGTACAGGATATTGTTTATTACATCGACAATGTCGCGCGCGAACCGGATGTCGTGATATCTAGTGATATACACTCTCATTGTACAGGATATTGTTTATGAAATCGACAAGGTCGCGCATGCGAACTGAATGTCGTGATATCTAGTGATATACACTCTCATTGTACAGGATATTGTTTATTACATCAATAAGGTCGCGTGCGAACCGGATGTCGTGATATCTAGTGATATACACTCTCATTGTACAGGATATTGTTTATGACATCGACAAGGTCGCGCGCGAACCGAATGTCGTGATATCTAGTGATATACACTCTCATTGTACAGGATATTGTTCTCGCCTAAGTACAAACCGACTTCTACATGTAAATACATCATGCCCCCCCCCCCTCCAGTCCATTTCGCAGGGAAAAAGGGCTGGGTTTTTTTTAATTAAACCAAAAAGAGATAATATAATCCCCCCCCTCCTCTCCCCCACTGAGTGTACTTCCTACGTCTCTGCACATGACATTTTCAGAGTTGAGTTGAAAGATGGGTGGGTATTCCATTCCTAAAATCATTATAAAATTTCCTGTCAGAGGGGGGCTGGGATTGAGAGTTTCTGTTTTCGTCCTCGTTCTTCTGTATCAATTGTTTCAGAACTACCGTAATAGTTATACCCTAAACATATGTAATGTTTATACACGCTCCATTGATTCTTGTCGGAATCCAGAGGCGAAACCTGGGGGTTAGAGCCGATTCTAAAATCACAACCCACCCCCACCCCCCAATATTAAAACAAAGCAAAACAAAACAAAACAAAAACAAACCAAAAAAAAAAAAAAAAAACTAACAAAAAACCCCAAAAAACAAAAAACTCTACATCGCTTACTTGATACATTTTATTGTAACGTGTAAATATACACCTTATGGTCTCTATGAAGGACTCCCTCATTGCCAAATGTTTTGGATCCTTGCCTGCTATTGTCGTTACCTTAACTGAAGTTAAGTAAATGTCATGATTGTGGTGCGGATCCATATTTTTTTTTTCATGAAGGGGATTACCCCTAACGAATTTCGAAGAGGGAGTCCAACCATGCCCTATAGTGTAAAATTACATATTTAACAATATATATATATATTTTTTTTATTAGACTAGTGCTTTGTATATATATATATATATATATATATATATATATATATATATATATATATATATATATATATATATATGAGAAGAAATTTTTGCAGAGACTCAGGTAGGGTCCAGACCTTGGTCTACCTCTTTGGATCCGCTCACGGGTTCTTTGTATTTACTCCCTAAATGGGGGGGGGGGGGGGGGGCAGGCTTGGTGTAGTCGTTAAGCTAAGCGCTTGGCTTACGGCGCCGACGATCCGGGTTCGATTCCCGGGTTGCGCCACTATGTTTAAGAGGTTGGTAACCTCCTGCTTCCATGTCGCGATATAACTGAAATATTGTTGAAAGCGACGTAAAACACAAATCAACCAACCAACCAACTCCCTAAATGACTGGTATGTTACGTGTCATTTATTTTACATGTTTTATTTAATCATCAAATTATAAACTCAAGACTTTGTTCTTCGAATTAAAATCTCGCTATTGATAGTCCAGGGAAGTGATACAAAATTGTTTTCAAATTCAGAAATACACTTGACATGTATTCCTGCATTTGTGTATAATCCGTAAGACAGTTAGAACAGTAAGTTGGGAAATAACATGAGTTACGTTTCTATCTGAGTTCTGCCATAAATCGTAGAAACTGACTCACTAGATCCTTCAAATTCATGTTTGAAATACAATATAGTTGTCTATGTTATAACATAAAAACAAACTTTCATTGCATGTTTCAGTTTAAACATATAGTGGTAAGTGTGGTTTTTTATTTTACAATATCAAATGAAAATACTGAATTATGCAGCTATAAAAATAAACCATAACAGAGTTAAAAAAAAATAATAAATAAATAAACAAGTTGTGTTTGTAAAACACTAATGCCCCCGGCGGCACCAATGTCCAAAAAGTTATTTTCAGCTTGAAGGTCATTGTCAAGGTCAAAAGGTCATCGACATTGGTGTCATTTGAAAGGGCTTCATCAGTTGAATACGCATGTCAAATATAAAGTCTCAATCACTCACGGTCAACAGTTATAGCCAAGGTTAAAGTTGACAAAAAACAGACAAAAACAATTTGTCCCCGATCGGACATAAAAAAGAAGTAACATTTATTATATATTATATATCAAATACTAGATATATCATCGTATTTTACGCTACATTATAAAATACATTATCGTGTGGCACAATACATTTACTGATAAAATTTGATTTAATATATATATATATATATATATATATATATATATATATATATATATATATATATATATATATATATATATATATATATATCACTGACTAAGGTTATGCGTCAATACTGATTACCCATATGATACAGTTAAATTTTTTTCTATGTATACCGTAAACTATAATCCAAACAATGGCAATGGAAATCCATTAGTTATTGTTTTTCAAAGCAGAGATGTTAAACAAGAAACTCTTCAGAAATTCCTACCTCGTTAACAAGAGCTTTTTGTATCGTAATGCTCGTCGATATCTTCATTTCTGAAGGTATCGACGACAGATTTGCCATGCCAATCTCTGTTAATGAGATACCGAGCTGCAACTTGATCGATTTCTTTGAATTGAGAGATTAACAATGCATACTTATATATGTAATACAGGTAAATTTACGAGAGATTCCGAAAAGTCAAGTTTACGCAGAAAAGTCAAAAGCTACGTAAAAAACCTGAAAAAGATTAGAATGTATTTTGATTGAACATAATTCGTCTAAATTGACAGATATCTAAATTAATTACAAATCAATCCGATGGTTATTTTATACCCTCTTACTATCTCTTCCTACACTGAATTATCGGCTAATAGACTTAAGTAAGCTTCTTAATCACTGATAAAAGTTTTATACCAGAAACAAACATGTGAAAACTAGGGTGTAAAAGGTCTTCTGTCCACAGCATTGTACACTAAAGTTCCAATACAGATGTTATGACTTTCTCTACTAACTTTATTTTTCTTTATCCGGAATGCCGGGCAAATTTTGTCGTACAACCGAGTCAGATATCGGGGGGTTTATTTCCCTTTCTTTAATATACAAACTTGAAGTTCATTATAAACAACAAAATTAAAAACACGGAATAATACTTCGAGGAAAATTTATAACATATTTTGACCATAATATGAATGTGATGTTAAATATGCAATAAATGTTAAATTAGACCATGGTACATGCCATATGGCAGTAACTGTTACGTCTTTATTAACTTGTCTACTATTGATACGTACTAGACTGTTTAGTTGAAACGCAGAGGCACTGGCCACTGCAGTAACACGGTAACTTCTTCATTTTTGTATTCTTTGTGATGTCCCATTACTTAAAAACCACCACAATGCTTATATTGCACGTGATCATGTAAGTAACAAAAATGAAAAACACGAATTTTCAAAAATGTGTTTGTGTGTATGGGAAAATCCGATTAATTTTCTTTTTCTTTCTATTTTTTTTTTTTTGTTTTGTTTTTTGTTTTCTTTTGTTTTGTTTTGGTTTTTTGTTTTGTTTTGGTCTTTTTCTTATTCTATACACTGAACATTGCTATCGTTCTTTACATTTATTATATACCATGCATTGATTAAACGCTCCGGATGTTTGTTTAAGTGTGCATGTACTAAATTAAGCCTAAACAGGAATCTCTCAACTTCCCTCTTGTTGTTACAATGCACAAAATCAATAAAAGTACAAGACGAAAATATAAAAACAGAAAGTTGGAACGAAAGCTCACAACATACGACATTTGTGTGATTTTCCAATGTTTGGTTTTCGTCGCATGTGCCCATTGGGTAATGGCTGATAATGAACATAAACCCAATTGACAATACCATCCACTTCAATGAGTTAACAAACATTCCCATAGACACTTGAAATACTAGAGTGTTCAATGCTTACATTATCACCTTCCTTTTAACATCGTCAATGACCTTATGAATGATAAACAGGATTTTGCGAAGGTTAGGGGATCTCGTTAGTCTATAAAAAGGGGTGGGGATGTTACAAAGCTCACTGGAACTCGCTTCACTCTCTCAGCATAATCACTCAAATAAGGGTTCAAATCACCGATGTCACCTTCGAGGTCAGATGTCACTGACGGGTACACCAAGTCTCTCCACCACTAAACACGGATATTCACCACTAAACACTGACTTCCACCAATAAATACTAGCTGACCTCCACCACTAAACGGTGGCTGCCTCGACATAATGTTACTAGTCCTGGTGTGGCTCTATTACTAGTGTACACCACCATTCACTGGCCACCACCACATACGATAAATAACCCCCGATGTCATTATCCTCCATCACTTAACACTGACCTCCACCACTTAACACTGAACCACATTAGGTTAACAATCCTTGCGTGGTGTTATTCTCCACCACTTAATAGCTGACCAAACCATTACAAATTGTCCGTTATCACATAAAGTACACGACCCTGATATTGTATCATATAACACAGTGTACAAACGACCCTGATATTGTATCATATGGCACAGTGTACAAACGACCCTGATATTATATCATATGGCACAGTGTACAAACGACCCTAATATTGTGTCATATGGCACAGTGTACAAACGACCCTGATATTGTATCATATGGCACAGTGTACAAACGACCCTGGTAATGTATCATATGACACGATGTACAAACGACCCTGATATTGTATCATATGACACAATGTCCAAACGACCCTGAGAGTGTATCATATGGCACAATGTATAAACGACCCTGATATTGTATCTTATGGCACAGTGTACAAACGACCCTGATACTGTATCTTATGGCACAGTGTACAAACGACCCTGATATTGTTTCATATGACACAAAGTAGTAACGAATCTTAAATATCAAATAACTATTATATAACAAAAGAGTCATACATACTCATGTTGTACATTAAAATAAATATGTAAAACAATTATTCCACTATATAATAGAACAGTTACACATCTTGGTCATTTTTGTTAAGTCCATTATGTACCACAGCAAATTCACTAATGCACGCACACCAATGGCTAGTGTGTGACTCGTACGGTTATAGCCATACAATACGGCTTACCACGCGGAAACATTATTATAATCAATACACACTGAATGAAATACTGAAATATCGGATACCACTTCCCAAACATGTGCCAACGTAGCTGATCTAGTACGTGTAACTTGAACTATTAACCGAAGGCAGAACGTAATAGATTTATCTCTAATAATCTCTGACAGAAGACGTCGATTTCTACCGGTCATTCACCCTCCCTCTCACAATGTCGACTTATATCTTACATATAGGTGGTAACCATGCGCTGAAAATTATCAATCAACACCGCCCTTTGTAAAGTTTCTCTTCTGAGGGCTCCAACAAGCTAGTACACCACTTTTTCTTGATTATAGACTGGGAGGGTATGTTGATAATATAGATTAATATTAAATTCAGACAATTCCTACTGTGTTTTCCTTTGATGGAATAATACTTTTTGTAATCTAAATACCCAAGTATAATAGATAAAGAACGGTTAAAGAATCTGTGAATACCACAACCAAACTGCAAAATTTCCATGCGTCATGAAAAGGGTTGATCCACAACAGATTTTCCGAAATTATCAGACATGTATATGTATTGTAATACTATAGCATTTGTATTGTATTGCGTTATAACAGCATTTGGTTATACGTTTGTGATGTATCATTCCTTTAATTTTACTTCCTGTAGCGAGCAATTGTATACTGCTATTGTAACATTTGTATTGTTTTGTATTATAGCATTTGAATCCCATTATTGTAATGTATACTAGTAATTGTTTTTCATTTAACTTATTATTTGAGCCAGCAATATAATTATAATTAAAGTAATTGTACTATATACCTGAAAATTATTAATAAAAAAGGTATTTTATTATTGTATATTATTATCATAATGAATTTTATTGTATTGTATTATTTTAGCAGTTGAATCTTTTTATCGTAATATATCAGTGTTTTAGTTTTACTTATTATTCTATCCATCAAATGTATTGCAACTAAAGCGTTATATAAACATTTCAACCTTTTATCCTTTGAGTAAAAAAAAAAGAAAGGAAACCCCAAAAACAAACAGTAATTTCTCCACTCCATCGTTATATAAAAAGGAATAATCATTATGTAATTACTATGAGGGCAATATATAACCAGCTATATCTATCTTTGGTGAAAAGTATTAATTATTAATTTGAGTATAATTAGACAATGAGTGAGAGTTTTTCAATCTACTTATACATATAAAATGAGATAAAGGTAAATTGAGTTACAGGTAAATTGAGTTACAGGTAAAATGAGTAACAGGTAAAATGAGATGTGTTAACTTCGGTATGCAATTCCACGTACTGCATCCTCTAAATTATAAATTGCTCAAAATACAAGACTAAAAGTACAAAATACGGAAATAAATAGGTTTTTCGAATGTTTCATCACCGAGTTACTCTCTCTCTCTCTCTCTCTCTCTCTCTCTCTCTTTTGCCTTTCTGTGTCTTCTCACTACCCCTAAATCTTTGGACATTCTATGTTTTAGTTGCATACCCTATTTGACGTTTCAAAAAGCGAAAGCCAATATCGATTTTCCATTGCCTATTGTTATTACATTGTCATTATATTTAGATTATTTTTGTTTAATTTCAGCTAAACTTTTTACAAGCATGGTAATCAAGTTGTCAATCAATATATCCCAAATGAGAAAATAAGGTTGAATGACATGAAACCGGAAATTTCCCAATATGTTTAAGGAAATATTTTAATAACACTTTCACGAATTCAGAACCTGCTGGTGAAACTTATAAATGATATGATATGATATGATATGATATGATATGATATGATATGATATGATATATGATATGATATGATATGATACGATATGATACGTCACATTTGTGATCTTACAGCTTGTTAAACTGTCTGTTCGTGACGGCAGTGCCATGGTGCAGACCTCTTGCTTGGAAAATCCAAATGTATTTATTATTTTCCAAAATCAGTGAATGTTATTTTAAGAAGACGCAATTCTATTTAGAGATATTTACATCTAGATAAGTAATAAATGTTTTTGTACTTTCATTTTAAAGAAAATCACTCAGGAGAATGAATATTTTCACTCGAATACACACGCTAAATACGAACATCGAATTTCCCCTGATGTAACGAAAATATTTAGAACACAACACAATACATTTAAAACGTAAAGAGGGCCTGAATACAAAAGACATAAATACCTGCGGTCCAAACAAAGTCACAACATTCCAGAACACGTGGTCTGATAGTGTAAACTACATCTAACTTTAAACCTCAGCACATCGACCGCGCAATAATTTAATTATGTAACTTGCATGTATATTTCCTCGCCATAAATCCAAGTATATGTCTTTCAACAGCGGAAAAAAAACTTGTATATGGATTTAGAGTTTTTATACTTTGAGGCTCAGTAAGGGGGAGTGTAGTGAAAACTTGTTTTCAACTATTTCAATGCAGGAATACATGGGAGTTACGTCTGACAGCGCGATGCATTATGGTAATTATCTAAGAACTCCCTCGACATTGAGCTATAAAGCTGTATTCTACCGGACAGATGATATTCATGAGGCGCGCTGCTGAATTGACGGTAATTGTATTCAAATTACTTACACATTGCCAACACAGATTCAACTTCAGAACGTCTTCTTGTTAGAGCGCCCTCTGTCGATATCGCTCTAAATTCCAAAGAACGCTCTGATGTTATATTTCATTTTTGTGTTGAAACAAACACGAGGAAGCATATCTTTAAAACATTCAGCTCCGAAATTCCGGAAACGAATTAATATAACTACTAGGTACTCAAAATATCAATGAATTCTATGCTTAAAAACCTTTATTATGCGCACAGTCCATAAACAAATTTCACTATTTTTATTCTCTTGAACAAACACTCGAGGAAAAGAGTTCCTTTTCGTCTAAGTTATACAATGTACGACCCTCTGACTACGAACTATTTCAACTCTCAAGTACTCCAAATACCAAGAACTGCGAAATTACTGGAAATTTTACAATGATTTTCTCTTTATAAACATACCAGCGAGTAGTTTTGAACTTTAGGTTACTACTAATCTATCTTTATATCATGTATTATACCACTGTCTCTCCAGCATTGTACTTCCTTATAGACTAAATATGTATAAGATGCTTTTGACCTACAAAACATAATGCACCGCGTACTTTATACTTTATTCTACTATACACACACTAGGATGCATCAGTTTAAACATGTCCAACGAACAGAAACTGTATAAATAAAACAATTAAAAAAAGTGTCGGAATATCGTAGAATATAGTAAACGGTTTGGATGGATATATTTTGGTTTAGTTTACAAATTTTCCCATGAAATTTCCCTACATAAATTCAATACCTTATGGCTAAACATCTTACAATGTGAACTGAATTTTTACAACATAAATCTTATTTCAACACGATGATGATGAAAATTAACTGAAGTACAGCCTTTTGATTCAGAAGGTTACGATATGGAGTTTTTATATTTATTCTAAAATAAATCTAGCACATTTCACTTATTCTAATATAAATGTAGCACATTTCATTTATTACAAAATAAATGTAGCACACTTCGCTTATTCTAAAATAAATGTAGCACATTTTACTTATTCTAAAATAAATGTAGCACATTTTACTTATTTAAAACGCATGTAGCACACTTCACTTATTTAAAATAAATGTAGCACATTACATTTATCTAAAAGATTACAGAATCCCTCAATTTATCTTAAAATTTATAAATTTCCTTGTAAACAGAAAAACCCTTAAAATGATACCTTTAATATTTTAATATTATAATGTTATATACAATAAATATATCTTAATATTATATTGATCCCGAAACAATTTAAAAATTGGTATTGATATGACTGTCTTTGGGTTCTATTCGTTTTTATAACTCTCTAACTTTTGTCCTCGTGTCCGTCGTTAGAATATCACACTGTGGGTATTCAAACGTAACTAACGATTTCTCATTTAAAAAATTACTATTTTAATTTATTTATTTATTTATTATTATTATTATTTTCTTCTTTTTTTTGTTTATCACATATAACGAAATAAAAGAAAATGGAACGAATATAGTATTTCACTAAAAAAATGCTAAAATCAACGACAAATCTACGATGTTATTTACTAGCTCTAATTATCAGAATTATGTATTTTTCGACTTTGACTTACAATGTAGTAAAGTAATATATATATATAATATATATAAATACTTTACAACATTGTAAATTTTAAAGGAAACATATTATCAATATTTTCATCCTCACAAAGATAGTTACGTAGAATATGATAATCAATATTCCACTAATCCCAGAGACACATGTATATATGTCTCTGATCAATCCATAGTAAAACGTACACTCCGAATGTCCGAATGCAATGTTAAATACAATTGGAAGGACGATGGCCCAAAATACAGTTGTAAAATATTTTATGAAGAAATAGATTAATCAGTAAATCTTAATATAACATTAATTTCTTTTAGACGTAACGAGGAAAAGATTTCAGGATTTTGAAGCAAATATATATTCTTACTTATTAAATATATTTAGCCAATGATTTGTTGACGTGTAAACGGAGGGTGAAGACTTGGGTAAATCCCAGTATCTTAAGCAGTAGAAATGTTCGTTCCTTATTTTACTTCCTGGTGAATGTAGAATCGTGATAACTTAATGAACATCCTTGTAGACACACACTATATTACAGAAACATACAGAAGGAAAAATAAATATATCCACTGCAACACAAAGTTCTAGTAACCCATGGATGATTTCAGCTTCGCGACAAAGCTTTGTGCAGTCAAAGTAGCTCTAAGATACGATGACAAAGAGTTAAATAGAAAAAAAAAATGTTATCGAGGAAATTATTTTCTCTTTAACACTTCAAATCCCGCCAATCTTTTACAAAGTTCTGGTATAAATACATGTATCCAATGTGCTTTTTCATATTCTTTTAATTGCTCTGAAATACGAGAATGCAAGATAGCAGAGAAATATGAAACTTTCTGTTGTACAGGGAACCGCTAGATTATATCGGGTCGACTGCATTAGAAGCATATCACAAATGGAATCTGAAAACGGTAGTCTTTTTAATCTTTTCCGAATGACAATTTTAAGACAAAATTAACCAATTTGGAAGCTCCTGAACTCACACACAAAAATAAAGTAATGAGACATATTGATATACTAAAACAGCCAAATTTATACATAAATGTTTTCACACTATATTACTCTGTGAATAACAAGCCCTCTTATCCCATTAGAATATAGACGGTATCAAATTGTACTAAATAATATAACGTAACTATTCACAGTATCGTTTACGCTAACTCTACGAGAAGTTCCTCTATAAACATTACCTAATATCATTATCAGTGAACTGCTATCGAATGTATTGAGTTATTATTCGTGCAATCATCCATTATCACATAATACTGGATATTAAATGATAAAAATAGAGTTCAAATGAGAACTCAACGAGGTGATCATTAAATCGATCGGTAATACTCGAACATTTCCGTTATCCACTTTTTTTGTTTTTTGGTAATACTCGATCATTTCCGTTATCCACTTTTTTTTTCTATTGAAACTACATCGTATAAGAAAGTAAAGCATTAATAGAAAAAGAATTGATATATCAAGAAAAAAATTGACAGAGAGATAGAGAGAGAAAGCACGTCCCAACATATGACCTCATTTATAATTTTATTTTAGATAACTCTAAAAACACATCGCTTGACTGGTAAAATATTATTTCACAAGAAACACAAAATAAAGGTTCAATCATTGTTATAGAATCAATGCTTGGTCCTCAGCCCCTTTCACAAAGGAAGGTTAAATTAAAATCTTGACATTGTGAACATGAAGTTCACTGCGGGAAAAAAAGTTCACATAAATCGGTTCACCGTTTCACCGTTAAAAGAATACTCTAACATTTCGGTTCTATGTTAACATAATTCATAAAACACATGGATTTAATAGTTTAAAAAAGAACTTAAATACGAAAGTTTGCCACGCAAATTATTCTCCATAATATTCGTTCAACAATGAAATGATGAAAAAGAGAGAAAATAAAAAGCAAAAAAAAAAAAAAAAAAAACCAAAAAACAAAAAACAAACAAAAAAACCCCCCAAAAACAAAAAAAAAAAACCCCACCAAAAACACCCCCCTCCCCCCACACACAAAACAAAACAAAACATTTTATTCACTATAAAAATACATTTCAGACACCACTGTGTATGTGTGATTACTTGCAATCCGTAAGCGGTAGGGCTGTAGAGATAGGATAAGAGACGACCACTATCTCCGGCAGAGTGCTAATCTCCTGTATGCACATCAAAACACGGTGAAAACGACGATAAACTGTGGAAATCAAAGCAAAATATACAACAAACCAAATCGAGATAGTGGTCATACAGTCACAACTCCTGTATTGGCAACAAAAAGAACAAAAATATAGGCGACTAAGAGGCCCAAGACGGCCTCCATGGCTCAACTAGACACATGATAAATTAAGAACGTATATGTACACAATAATTTTCTCTTCATAATGGACGGTACTCGTGTAAATCTACTTACCCAACTCTTGTCCGGGTCTACCCTGAGCAGATCTAGTCACAATAAAACAACATTTGTATGGGTTTTACATAACGTATTTATACCAATTTTCATCAAAATCTTTCAATTAATTCTCCAGAAATCTACTGAACTAAATATATTAACATACAATAGTAAATTGCCCTCCAGGGATTTTGACTCTTTTAAAAATGAATTTTCATAATTTCAAACTTTAATTTTGGAATGTAACTCGTTTCACTAACGTTACATAAAACAAAAACACATTTACACTTTGTTTTTCACTGCTCTTTATAAGGAGACTTAAGAAAAGAATTTTTTCATAATATTGATTTATGTGATGATATAGAATTAGAAGACAATCTGTGTACCTCCTGAACTCATGGTCATCCTAGAAAATTTGCAGCATATTTGAAATTATCTTTCGAAATCAGACAAAAAACTTAAAGAGAAACTTTTTCTTAATCACTCATGCGTACATTTTATTAAATTCATTGTTTAAAGTGACTTATAGGTCCAGTGGGCCGAGTATATTTAATATTATTCTCATCAACTTTGTTATCTGTTTAATATTATACATCTACACATGTCAATATAATAAACAATTTACTTACTTACTTACACAAATATGGAAGAAGAAGAAGAAGAAGAAGAAGAAGAAGAAGAAAATAACAAAATGAACTAAGATAAGAACAAGGACAATATGAGTTATTCAGCAAACCTAAAATTAGATTCGGAATGAAGAAATTTAAACAATTTACACAAAACGTCCCTGTTCTTAACGGTGAGCAAATGCACAACGTTGAACATGGAGGGATTTCTATAATAATCGCTGTTAATATCTACGTCGAACATGCAATGGAATCTGATTCCCATGGTTTACGAGATAAGTAAGGGGATAAAAACTTCCGAGTTCACATACCACCCAATAATACTAAGTACAATAACGGATCAAGTGCAGTGGAGAATCCAGGATTTCCGAAATAAAGGGGGGGGGCACATGTGAATTAGCCAAGCTACTCGGCCATTTTTTGTGCCAAATCTGGATTTTTACTTGTTAATATGTGGCGAAAAGCCCCCCCCCCCCTCCCCCACTAAATCCGCCACTCCAGAGTATCCTTAGACGAGGATCGAATAGCACATAGCGCCCATTCTGATTGTAAATTCCAAAATACGTGTTCTTGGATATAATTTTGGTCACTGTAGGAGGCTGGGGACACCCCCTTAGCAAACCCCTGAATCAACCACTGATACATGTATAAACTATGTGTTTCTGTAATGCTTTTGACCAATAAACTAAACTAAACTGTATATGGTAGACTAAGATCCATTCATCATTAATAAACGAGTCACCGATATACCATGTGAACAGCCCCGGGCGTCATCAGCTGTGAGAATGATTTATACAAAATAATAAAATTAACAATCACGACTTTCCATGCCACGCTTTCAAATCATAAATAGATAGTGTGTAAGAAACAATGCAGTTCACATGAAATTGACACATTATTTACACATTATTAAATACAAACTGATAAATGCTTTACTCTGGCCTTAGTTGACTCGATCTGTATTGAACACAGGCGGATATCCGTCCAACACAGACCTAGCTCTGTTTACATACACTTGACGATATCCGCGCTCATCGATGTCACGTGACAGTTCACTCAAGATTAAAACATGGTTTATATCGATGATAACTTGAGTGATTCTAATCGGCCTCGGTATGGGTGTTACCAGAGTTAAAGCTTGTGATATACGATCCCCATCTCACACATAAAACGATACAATAAAGATACTGCGAAAGGAACAAAATAAGAATATCTGAAGTGCTGAATACACCCAAGCTGGGACAGGAAGGAGTAACGCACGGTGAGTATGTGTGTGTAGGTACGTGTGTTTTAATATCAAAGTGAAACAAATACAAAAGACACCGAACCCTTTCCGCATTACGGGATCTATCTATCTCTCGCTTTGCTCTGACCCCGCTTTTGCCTCAGCACACCTCATATTTACACCATTGTCTAAAAGCCTCGTTTTGATAACCCTGCTGTTTTCTCATTTCTTGTAACGATATAGTGATGTCGATAGTATCAGAAATACTAACACCTGAACTTATCTCCCAAGTTTTCTCGACTTGACTTTAAACACGTCTGTAATTGGACTGATTTTTCCCCTTGACCTGACATTATCTGTCCTTGCCATGACATCATTTTTCCCCTTGACCTGACCTTATCTGTTCTTACCATGACATCATTTTGTTACACTAATATTGAAAACATTTAATATGTTTAAATATTGTTATAACAATCTATGTTTTAAATATTAGTGTAACAATTTAACATTCATCCTTGACCTGAGCTTCCCTTATTTGTCGTTAAACTGACCTTATCTGGTCTCGTATTTCGGTTTGATTTTACCTGATATTCATCCTTGACATCAACTGATGTAATTTTTGCCTTGACCTGACATTGCCTTGCCTCTATTTCGGTTAGACTTTACCTTACATAAGTTCTCGTTACAACCTTATCTGACCTCTGTCCTTGTCTTGTACATCTGTTCTCGTTATAACCAAGCCGGTGTGGCCTAGTGGATAAGGTGCTCGGCTCGTGATCGAGAGGTCGCGGGTTCGACTCCCGTCCGGGGCACAGCGGTGTTCTGTCTTTCGGATGAGACATTAAAAACCGAGGTCCCGTGTCACGGTAGGCGTGGCACGTAAAAGATCCCTCACTGCTTCGGGTGGGTCCGTTGCAAAGGTCTAAATTTGTATGCAATGCATCAGGCAGATGCCGTCACCATATACGTGAAATAATCGTGGAGTGACGTAAAACAATAACCAATCAATCAATCAATCAATCTCGTTATAACCTTATCTAACCTCTGTCCTTTGTTCTCGTTATAACCTTATCTGACCTCTGTCCTCGTTATGTATCTATTCATCTTTGATACACATTATTGATTACGGCAATACCTTAATAAGCATATTCCCTGGCCTCATTTACAAGGACTCCATATGATTTAAACGATTTACGATGGCGTTGGCGTGCATAACTTCTGATAAAAGCATTCCAAGTATCACCTATCAATATACAATTCCGTAATGAATCTTAAGTTTAGCTATACACACACTGAAGAATCCAGAAAGATAATTACACTCTTTTTGTTCGATTTTTGTTTTCGTCAAAATGTAAGTTACTTATTGTGGGGACTGGAGACCCATTTATAATCCGGATTCCCTTCTATCTCCCAATTCTGAGCCAAAGAACAGGCGTTCTAGATAACAGAAGATGACGCCTATCATGATTTGATCGACCATTCATAATAATGATAAGTAGATCTAGCATATAGGTAACTGCTATACTGCATATATACATGTATATCTCGCACACGTAAGTAAATTCCTTGTTCTCTCGCCAAACCACTACCGTTTGTTATTAACATAAAATTTCCCACTAAAATCCTCCTCCGAAATATCGCTTTAAAACTGAAGATTTCGGTAACAAACGATCAGCTGAACCTTTTCACTAGAGCCTTAGATCTCGAATGATACACGAAACCTGATAAATACTTCACTTCCAATGTCAAACTTTAATGGGGGTCATTTAACTTTGTTTTCTCTCTACCTTTTTTTAAAGTATTGCTTCACCATTGGATGATGACTTTGAATTAATTTTTCACTTGTTCAGTTGAAGATTACATGATGTCTATCCACCAATTTAAAACGCCTGTGTCCCAATATTAGCCAAGCCGACAGAGCGTTCGTTCGTTCTTTTGTTCAATGTTGGGCAACAATTTACCCGCCTTGTTATTCGATAGTTCAAAAACTAATGTAAACGTTCACATGAAAAGGAATGTACCCATTCCACGATAAGAAATAATTCAAATTTATCACTAGATCAAAATGACTTGATACGTGTATTGAAGGTAACTTTAAAAAAGTCAACTTGATGTTTCATCACGCCCATTTACCCGCCAAATTCGTCAACAAACAAAATCGTTCTCCATAAAGCAAAAGAAGGATCGATTTCAGTGTATGAACTCTAGAGAGGGAGAGAGAAAAAGCAAAACCGGTGTAGATGAAATTAAAAGCTCATCATGGCCTGTCGCATAAATACCAACTTAAATACCAACTACCAACTAAATAGTACCAACACGATATTTGTAACACTTTATTTTAATTTTTTAATTCAACCAATTATTAACTAAGGAATAAATTTAACAATTAAACTACATGTAGAATCGTATGGTAATTCGATAATTTCTTATTAAGAAGATGAAGATTGCTGGGTTTTTTTTGTATGACATATTTGAAATATTTATATTTTTACATGCATAAGAATTGCTAGAATATAGCGTAATGCGAATATCTATGATAATTTGAATATGAGTCATAATACATATTTAAGTCGTCATAAAGATGTGAAATATATCATACCACAATTAATAATAATATATACCAGTGAAAATCAATTTAAATATGAACTCTAAATACCTATACTGTAAAGACAGATCTTAAATGTTAAAAGCAAAAATTCATATACTGTGCATATAATATACTGAAGTTTAAAACATTTATTATGCTGAAACTTTATTATAACAATCTAGATTGTTATATTAAAGTTTAAGCATAATAAATGTTTTAAACTTAAGAGTTATGCATACACCTATTTTAGCAAAATAAACTTTAAGTGCAAAATATATAAATAGCGGTTAGTAATAAGTAGTGCGGATAATAACTATCTCTCCTATAGTTGTTGAATAGTGTTACTAAGTCATGAATTAGCTGTCGATATACAACGTAAACTCCGCGCAGGTATACATCTAAAATGTACATACACTGTGACATTGCCGGACTGCGCCGCTAACAAATTCCTGCTTTGAGAAACGTTCGTCGTCAGTTAGATTGGAAATAGTAAGGGAAATTTTATCAATACCTACGGCATGATCTCACGTTATATCATAGTAAAGTCGCTATCTGCATTGTTTTTGCTGGGTTATAAAGTGAGCTTTATACGAATTCATCTATTGTTTAGAAATCTGAATTATATATATATATATATATATATATATATATATATATATATATATATATATATATATATATATATATATATATATATAAAATCTCTCTAATATATACTATTCAGCGTATTTCGATAAAAACGTAACCAATCTGTCATTGCTTGGTATAATTCATACATTTCTTATCCATTCTATCCGTTTTGGAGTGTAGTATGTAGTACGAAAATAATAAAACGATGAATTCAACGAACTAGTGTCCACCTGTACGATATCTGTAACAATACACATATAAGACGTTTCCAAATATTGTTATTATTGCTTCTCGACTTACAGCTGACCGTTCGCCCACTTTATTGCTTCTCGACTTACAGGTGACCATTCGCCCACTTTATTGCTTCTCGACTTACAGCTGACCATTCGCCCACTTCATTGCGTCTCGACTTACAGCTGACCGTTTGCCCACTTTATTGCTTCTCGACTTACAGCTGACCGTTCGCTCACTTTATTGCGTCTCGACTTACAGCTGACCGTTCGCCCACTTTATTGCGTCTCGACTTACAACTGACCGTTCGCCCACTTTATTGCGTCTCGACTTACAGCTGACCGTTAGCCCACTTTATTGCTTCTCGACTTACAGCTGACCGTTCGCCCACTTTATTGCTTCTCGACTTACAACTGACCGTTCGCTCACTTTATTGCGTCTCGACTTACAGCTGACCGTTCGCCCACTTTATTGCGTCTCGACTTACAACTAACCGTTCGCCCACTATATTGCGTCTCGACTTACAGCTGACCGTTAACCCACTTTATTGCTTCTCGACTTACAGCTGACCGTTCGCCCACTTTATTGCTTCTCGACTTACAGCTGACCGTTCGCCAACTTTATTGCTTCTCGACTTACAGCTGACCGTTCATCCACTTTATTGCTTCTCGACTTACAGCTGACCGTTCGCCCACTTTATTGCGTCTCGACTTACAGCTGACCGTTCGCCCACTTTATTGCTTCTCGACTTACAGCTGACCGTTCGCCCACTTTATTGCGTCTCGACTTACAGCTGACCGTTCGCACACTTAATTGCGTCTCGACTTACAGCTGGCCGTTTGCCCACTTTACTGCGTCTCGACTTACAGCTGACCGTTCGCCCACTTAATTGCTTCTTGACTTACAGCTGACCGTTCGCCCACTTTATTGCTTCTCGACTTAAAGCTGACCGTTCATCCACTTTATTGCTTCTCGACTTACAGCTGACTGTTCGCCCACTTTATTGCGTCTCGACTTATAGCTGACCGTTCGCCCACTTTATTGCTTCTCGACTTACAGCTGACCGTTCGCCCACTTTATTGCGTCTCGACTTACAGCTGACCGTTTGCCCACTTTACTGCGTCTCGACTTACAGCTGACCGTTCGCCCACTTAATTGCTTCTCAACTTACAGCTGACCGTTCGCCCACTTTATTGCGTCTCGACTTATAGCTGACCATTCGCCCACTTTATTGCGTCTCGACTTACGGCTGACCATTCGCCCACTTTATTGCGTCTCGACTTATTGCTGACCGTTCGCCCCACTTTATTATACGGCTCTTTGTTCACAATATCAGACATTAAACAAGACAATATCAAAGCACAAGAGACGTCAAAAATAGAAAATTTGTCATACGAGTTGGCTTCGTACAGAACCGATCATATGTTTTATACGTTAAAATAAAAGCAAGTATCACTTTTCATCTTCTTTGAAATCAATATCTTCTTGATGGATCTCTAGTTTAATGATATAGATAATGGTGCCAATAAACCGTCAGTTCTTCATATTCCAAGACAAATTACATCACCACAGTTTCCTTCTCTTGTAAAGTGAGGTGCACTTCATCTTGGGTCTTCGAAATCTTCGAAAGTGATTTAAACAATATTTTTTACACAAAATATCAAATAATGACTTCCATTAAACACTGGTAGGAATACGCAACAAGTGTGATACCTATATCAAGCTCTCTCCTAAATAAACTTTAAATCTCTAATATTCAAAATGGACGACGCCTTACTTTTATATTTAAATTAAGATTAGTGATTCATAAATTAAGAGATACATGTAGTGTATTCAAATACACATCTACCTGCATGTACACATTCACACACACACACACACACACACACACACACACACACACACACACACACACACATATATATATATATATATATATATATATATATATATATATATATATATATATAAGCTTAAAGACACTACAGCTAACAGCTAAGGCATCCTATATTTCACTTATATTCTTTCCCAAACGGGGACTCAAACCCACGATCTATGGTACCGAATCACCTAGCTGTCATGCATCCTCTAACCCACTAAGCTACCCAAGCGAACGAATATAAGTGATATATATATATATATATATATATATATATATATATATATATATATATATATAAGGTTGCCTTGCTAGCTGTATGTCTTTGTGCTTTATATTTTTGTCTAATTTGTCTTTATTTTCTAAAGGTATTTCTTTGTAGATATATATATATATATATATATATATATATATATATATATATATATATATATATATATATATATATATATATATATATATATATTATTATTATTATTATTATTATTATTATTATTATTACACGAGAGAGCGTAGTCTCGGACAATCTAACGAATTATGGTCATAATAAGACAGAACTTATTGTCTTGGCAATACATGAAGTTAAATCACAGTGTGTGTGAATAGCAGGTAAGATTTTTCTGATAATCAAAAGGGACGTACATTGATTTTATTTGAAATGAATAATACGCACAAGATAAAAAAAACCCACATCAATTCATTTCACGGATCGTTTAAAATAGATAACGTACATCTTTAACAAACTGACTTTTAATAAATTCTTCTCGTATGCCTTACTATGCACTGATATTTTTTAACAAATTTATCGATTTGAAAAATAGATAAGTAAATGCATAGAACTGCTTTGATGTCGTTCTTGCATGCTTCATAATATATTATCAAAAGTCGTTATGAAAAAGCTATAAAACGCATCATTGAACTGTTGCATAATTGGATAATTTTTAGGGATCGTAATCCGCAACATTCCTCTTTCTTGTCTTTTTTACAGCGAACTACAAAGATTTCAAATTGTTCGTCCTTCGGGGTTTTTTTTAGCTAATTGCATACATTACAAACAAAATTTCCCGAAGCGAGAAAAGCTATTTCAATACCTTATTTTATCAATGTCAAAAAAGTCAAACATTACTGAGCACTTTTAATAACTAACCAATGATATCCTTGAGCAGAAAACGTCATCAAAGTTGTGATCCGTCATGTGACTTCCCAATTACGCGCCACAAAAATGCGGTCCCAATCGTCTCATAAAGACATTAATTTCTCCAGTTCTTTTGGTATATCTATTTTATTATATTGTACCTCATAGGTCTGAGGTAGTGGTAGTGTAGTCAATGTATATTCTATATATCTTTGAAAACTTTCCCATGATTTTTTTTTCGAATTTACTCAAATGTTGCGTTATTCATTTGAAATATTTCCATATATTTTTTTTCGATTTTATTAAAAAACTGCGCTATTATAGATGAGTTTTGCTGTCTGGAGAGGGAATTAGTGGGGTTCAAACCCCCAGACCCGCTCCCCTGATTTCAGTATTTCTATACACCAGAAACATTAGTCTATGGGAGCATGTATCACACCATGGAAAAATGAAGTAGCGTATCGTGTTGTTTTATTTTCTCAAAGACGCATCTACATACCCATCTAGTGAACATAATTAAGCGATTAGACAAAAATGTCATTTCTGAATAATTAAATATTACCATGATGAGTCCTCTGCTTTTGTTTAATTATTCAAAACTGCGTTGGGGATTTGTTTGGGGTTTTTTTTCTTATTTTTGCGTCACATCAAAATCATTCCGCTTCTATGTTGACGGCACCTGCCTGATGGATTGCACAGAAATTTAGACATACAACGGTCATATCTAAAGCAGTGAGGGTCTTTACATGACTTGTCATATCTAAAGCAGTCAGGGTCTTTACATGACTTGTATATCGTGACATAGGATCTCCGTTTTCAGTGTCTCGTCCGAAAGACAGGTCACCGACGACTCGCCAGAGGGACTCGAACTGGAGACTTCTCGGTCACCAACCCAGAACCTACCGATTGGGCAACACCAGCGCAAACAGTTAGGAAATGGCATGATTAAAACACTTGGTTAAAGTCTCATGTGTGTGGCTTTATTTTATTTTATTTCATTTCATTTATTTATATATTTATTTATTTAATATTCTCACATCCAGAGATTTCACTTAAATAAAGCAACAAAACTTTACCTTACACCTTCTCTATGCAAAAATTATTTCCGGACTTCAAAATGACAATTGACGCGAGTAAGTAAAATATTTTCTTTCCGGAGTTGATTTTAACTACATACGGAATATTAAACTGGTGTCAGGAAAGTTCCTACTTACCTTCGCAAAACCAAAGATTTAAAAACGTCAACTTTTAACATTCTGATTCGCATTTGTCCGTTGAGAATGAACTATTATACCTCTGATGCATAAAACGGAATACTAATTGTGTTTTTATTATCAAAATGTAAATTATCGGAAATTATAGGTTAATATCGTTAGAAGAAAGACACCAAATGTTACAAGTTCTGAATAAAGTAAAATACTTGAGAGTATATGCTGAATATAAAACTACGCATGATTATTATAAAAAGAGTAATATTTTTTTTTTCTAGTTTTTGTTTTTTGTTTGTTTCAACACATATCCTTTACAAGTACTAAGAATTGGCAAACCACTTCACGATTGACTAGACAACACCTCCATTTCCTGGATATCAAAGACAGTGAAATTAACAAGTTGAGACACATGATGTCTATACCGTCCTATAAAAGCCATTTTTCTGTTTATTGATACGAATTTACAGGGAAAGATTTATTTTTGATTTTTCCCTACACTCGTTTGGCAAGTTTCCACTTTCAAATTCCTGTACTCTGCGCCAAATAGCTAACACAAGAGGGGAATTGGCAAACCACTAGAATAAATATACATCTTGTACTTTTTTCCACTTCTTCACACTTTAAATCGGCGAGTTCTACTGAAACTGGAAACTGAACTAAAGGAACTTTGATGTAGGACGGCAATAATCAGTTTTCGATTTTAATAATCATAATAATAATTAATAATAATAATAATAATAATAATAATAATAATAATAATAACCACCCACCCCCACCCCCAAATGAATAAAATAAGATAAATAAATACTAAATAAATAAATAGATAAATAAATAAATAAAAGTTATGCATACTCAGTTCCAAATGTTTTATAAATGTTCTCATCGTTTCCTTATTTTTTTATCTTTTTTTAAATCATTTTGTCATTTATACAATTTTTAAATCCGATGTCCGTTGTTCTATTGCGGCCAAGTCTTAACTTTATGTAAAAGCGTCATTAATGGTACAAATCAATATAGATTTTATAATAACATTTCATGGCCATTTTAAAAGCTCCTCTATATAAAACAAGAGGTCCAAATGGGCCTTTATCCCTCACTTGAAACACAGAAAATATTGCACATTATAATATTAAACAACAATGCTTGTAGGTGGTCATTAGTATCTATTTTCTTTAAAACTTTTAAAACATCTAAAATTGTACAGGACCATCTTTGCTTAGCATCTACCAAGTTTCCCAAAATCAATCTAGAAGTAGTGAAGAAAAAGTTGAAAGTGTGAAAAAATCCCTTTTCTTTTTCGGTCTTAAAAAATTATTTGACAAAACCGTTCATTTAATTAATTCTGGTAGCTTATAAAGAAATCAACCATTGGGAACTTCAATATTTTTGCAATGTTTTTTATTTGCATTGAAACAATGACGTATATTTACTGTCCACGCCACTCGCTCTGGAAACTGGAAAATCTGGATTTTCAGTTATTCATCTTCAGAATAATTTCAAAAAGGCAAAACCATTCGATAGTTCTTGTTTAGTCGTAACTTTTGCTGTATACTGTATGTTTGTATGAAGAAGCGTTCATATTGTATAGAAAAAATCAATTTTAGATAGGGCGATTTCCATGTTAAATTTTGACGTGACGTCGTCAAGTTTCCCATAGACTCAAGGTTAAACGTCGGCGACGTCACGACAAAATTAACATAGAAAACGCCCTATCTAAAATGACTTTTTTCCCTATAAAATAAGAATGCTTCTTCGTAGAAACATATAACATACGCCAAAAGTTACGACTAAACAAGATCTGTCGATTGATATTAATTTTGTAAAACTATTTTAAAGGTAAATAAGTGAAAATCCAGATTTCGGTTTACAAATAGAGTGGCGCGGACAGATATATACGTCCATGATTGAAATGACATAGTCTAAAAGTAAGTCAAAACGAATTAAATATCATCGTTCTGACTGGTATTCGAAACAGCAACATTTCTACACATATCTCTCTATATCATTCTGATACATTCAGTTTGTCTCTGTATGCAGTGATCCTGTATGAAGAAGTATTCAACGGAGGGCACCATCGAAGAAATACCTTGGCTATGGTGGCGCCACCTGTTAACAGATTTGGAAGAAAAACAATTACACTTGTAGGGGACCTAGAGTACTTAAATTTTTAATTTTGTCAAAATTCTTTCAAAAAAAAAATAATAATGAAATAAAAAAAGAAAAGAATTCTTTACTATATTCTGGCTGAAATAAGCATTTCAGTGCATCAAATGCAAATATTAATGAAAATCATGTTATTTTGCACGAAAATGTCGAAGTCCAAAAAGAAGTCAAAAACGCGACAAAAATTATTTATCCAATTTCAACGAAATGAACGAACTTGAAACATGCATCCTTCTAGATCACTCAGATGCCATTTGTTTTATTATCCATACAGCGGTTCTGGAAAATAAGATTTTCAAAGAGGGTTACCCTGTGAGATCTACTTTTAGTCGCGGAGACGCCACCTGTTGACGAATTAGGACGAAATGAATAAGCATGGTAGAGGACATATAGTACTTCATGTATAATAAGTATCATCTAGGTCCTTCGTGCGGTTCTAAAGAAAACGTCGAAAATATTAAAAGTTTACAGACAGACGGACGGACAGACGGTCGACGGGGCAACATGTGATCAGAAAAGCTCATTTGAGCTTTCAGCTCAGATGAGCTACAAATTAATTATACTTGTACACCATGAATCACAAACCATTATATCATATTTCACAGGTGAAAATACCGCAGAATTAGTGTATAACATTTGAATCTTGATATCAGGTTGTACATTTCCTAAATCTACTTGTAATTCAGATGATGGAGAATTCTCTGTAATCGTCGGCCAGGTGAGCTCTCAGAGTCAGTTCACTCTTTGTATGCAGCATTTGTTCCTCTTATTACCTGGTCGTTCGTTTCAAGGTTTACAATTACAATAAATATTCCGTCTAATTATTTTTGACAAGCAAAACAGAAATAAATAATGTTTTATCTTAAGGTTTATAGCAATGATAAAAATTCGATAAAAATCTTTCGCACAATCTTATTAACGTGCAGTCTTTGTAGATGAATAAAAAGTAGTGATGGTGGACTTCATATATACGTATGTAATCTCAAGCACCTTTACTATATCAGCCATTCACATCGCCTTGGTTTCCTTGGAATAAACTATTTAAGTATATTTATCACTTAAATGAAATAAATCGGTAGGTTCATTTGCTTCGGATGGAGAGGTGATTCGTACTCAGTTCAAACAACAAAGGATTCAAGAAGAATATACAGTTATATCTGTCAGGGGTCTACCGAAAGGATGTTGGTTGATCTGTTACGATTCACTCAAACAATAATAAAACACTATCAAAAACGTTCATACCATTCCTCTATAGAAAGAAAAAAACTTCCAAAAGACCTTGTGTCATTCTTCTATCGATTATACAAAACTGCACAAACCCCTTGTACCATTCCTATATCGACAATACAACAATGCCAAAACCCTTTATACCGTTCCTCTATCGACAACACAACAATGCCAAAGCTCTTTATACCATTTCACCATCGACAACACAACAAAGCTAAAACCCTTTATACCTTTCCTCTATCGACAACATGCAAAAACCCTTTATACCATTCTCCATCGATGATACAACAATGCAAAAACCCTTTGTACCATTTCTCCATGGATGATACAATGAAAAAAAAATCTTTATTTTTATCTCGATAATATAGAACTCTCAGAAGAAAAACAACCTTTAAACCATTTCTGTATAATGCAAATAATAATAATACAAAGCTGTTCTACCCCTTTCTACAAGGTCTGCATTAATGATGGATTACGTCCATACAGTTGTGTGAATACTTTTGGTACGCTAGTGGGTATGGATTACGTCCATACAGTTGTGTGAATACGTTCGGTACGCTAGTCGGTATGGACTACGTCCATACAGTTGTGTGAATACTTTCGGTACGCTAGTCGGTATGGATTACGTCCATACAGTTGTGTGAATACTTTCGGTACGCTAGTCGGTATGGATTACGTCCATACAGTTGTGTGAATACGTTCGGTACGCTAGTCGGTATGGATTACGTCCAAACAGTTGTGTGAATACGTTCGGTACCCTAGTCGGTATGGATTACGTCCATACAGTTGTGTGAATACTTTCGGTACGCTAGTCGGTATGGATTATTTGACTCTTGTCATAGGACTAGTCATCATTTACATTACCACCCACTACCTCATCGAAAAAAGGGTGGAGTTAGGGGCGATATCTTAATTTTAGCTATTTGATACCAAGTTCTTATATTCGCTCTCTCTCTCTCTTTTTAAATTTTCACTAAGAAGAGTAAGACCCCCACATACATAACCCAACCCCACCACATGGACATACACATACATAACCCAACCCACCACATGGACATACACTTACATAACCCAACCCCACCACATGGACATACACATACATAACCCAACCCACCACATGGACATACACATACATAACCCAACCCCACCACATGGACATATACATACATAACCCAACCCACCACATGGAAATGCACATACATAACCCAACCCCACCACATGGACATACACATACATAACCCAACCCACCACATGGACATACACATACATAACCCAACCCACCACATGGACATACATATACATAACCCAACCCACAACATGGACATACACATACATAACCCAACCCCACCACATGGACATACACATACATAACCCAACCCACCACATGGACATACACATACATAACCCAACCCACCACATGGACATACACATACATAACCCATCCCCACCACATGGACATACACATACATAACCCAACCCCACCACATGGACATACACATATATAAACCCAACCCCACCACATGGACATACACATATATATCCCAACCCCACCACATGGACATACACCTCGCACACATATCACTACATCACCATACTGTACCACTTTCAATGCTTTGTTAGCCACGCTGTTGGTTATACCATTTGATTTTATTAATATACAACTCAGGGCCATAGGAAGCATTCCAAGAAGAGCCAAACCTTGAATTTCGTTTTTCGATTCGTAACGTGATAAAAATTTAGTCCATAAATGGTCAAAAAGTGTGGGGTCGGCCTCCTGCCTCCCCTCCCCTTATTTCTACGGGCCTGCGACTATATATATCAATTACAGCTTTTCACTTAAAATTCTTTTTAAAAGGTTTAAATTCTAAAGTTAACAGCTCAGCAAAATCTGCCTCGTTTTGATATGGTATTCATTTTATTCATATATTCATTTATAATTTTACGAAATGTGATACCACTTCTGTGCCATAAAATTGTAATAAACCCGTATGTCTTTCAACATTTCTGAAACTAAATCACTGTACATACGGCTTTTGATAAGGACAACATCTACTTGCATGTTACAAGTAGTATGCATCATACTGTACCTATCTTTCTAAATGTACATTAATAAGTTTACTACGTATGCATCTGCATTCAGAATGTATAGTATACTGAATGATTTATTGAAAACGATACGTAATGCCGTGCACAAGTAAGTCCATATCAGATGACCTTCACTTTAAACAAACTTAAAATCAAACAATTTGCATGTGTATAAATGTTCGCCCGATTTATGACTCTAATGTGAAAAGCCAAACCGGGTTCGCTTACCGGAAACTGCATTGACGTGAGAATTTTGTTAGATTTTACAGGCTTAATAAGATTACTAGAGATAAACGATGTGCAGGCACGTAATGCTTGAGTGCCGAGGAATTCCGAGATGAAAATGGAAACTGTTATAATTTGTTGAATTGTCGATCTGGATTCTGATATAAATATATTGTATTTCTACACGAAGTGGAGAGGGTTACTACTGCTACCAGGTCGTCATGATTACACAATGCGCGTTGTTGTTGTTGTTGTTGTGTTTTATAGAATATGATCATAAGTTACGAGTATATCAGTTTAAAAAAGAATTAGAACATTAGTTCAAAGAGAACTCTTTTTAAATGTGTATTTACCCTAGCGATATTCGCTGTTCAATAAGCACTGATTCATAACTTCTCACATACATCACAAACCTCTTTCGTCACTTTGTACTAAAATTTAGTTAAGCTGAAATAAGACGGGATTCATACCGCCATCTTCTGACGTTCACTCTTCTATAATCAAATAAGTCATGTGCTCAATTTACCGTACTTCATATTGAAAGTAAGAAAATGACAGTGTTTTATAACATTTCTGTTCTAGAATTTAATTTCTATACTGTTATAAAAGCTTACGTCAGTAATATCTATAGTAATATACGTTAGCAATATCTAGTTATACGGTATACGTTAGTAATACCTAGTCATATACGTTAGTCACATCTAGTCATATATATTAGCAATACCTAGTCATATATAGTCAAGTTACGAATATCTTATAAAATCTTTTAAGCGTGTACGCAAGAAATACCTAATACCGCGCTTATATATATATATAATATATATATATATTATTATCATAGCATTTATAGACACAACATTATCATATGGACCCTTATTATCGTATCATTTATAGACACAAGATTATTATAATGTCCCTTATTATCGTATCATTTATAGCCACAACATTATTATAAGGTCCCTTATTATCGTATCATTTATAGACAAAACATTATTATAAGGTCCCTTATTATCGTATCATTTATAGACAAAACATTATTATAAGGTCCCTTATTATCGTATCATTTATAGACAAAACATTATTATAAGGTCCCTTATTATCGTATCATTTATAGACAAAACATTATTATAAGGTCCCTTATTATCGTATCATTTATAGATACATGTACAACATTATTATAAGGTCCCTTGTTGTCGTATCATTTATAGGCAAAGCAGTAATTCAACTTCTCTCATTACTCGCATCATTTATATATATGATATTGATGTCTTTCCTTCGATTGCTCGTATCATTTATAAATATTATATAAATGTTACGTCTCTAACTGCTCGTATCATTTAAATATATATGAATAATATAAATGTCTTTCGTCTTTCCTTCGATTGCTCCCATCTTTTATATATACACCGTATTAAATAAATGTCACATCTCTCATTGCTCAAATCATTCATAAATATTATATCAATGCCATGTTGCTCATTGCTCATATTATGTGTATATTTATTATATGAATATCAATTCTCCAAATATATATATTACATTAATGCAATTTCTCTGATTCTTTGTATTATTTATGGATATTATATCAATGTCATGTTTATTTTAATTATTGTTATTTCTCTCACTGCTCGCATTATATATATATATATATATATATATATATATATATATATATATATATATATATATATATATATATATATATATATATCATATCATATCATATCATATTAATGCGATTTCTCTCGTTGCTTGTATCATTTACAAATATTATAGCAATGCCATTACTCTCATTTCTCGTATCATTTATAGATATTATATTTATACCATTTCTATCATTGCTCGTATCAGATATATATTATATTAATACCATTTCTATCATTGCTCGTATCAGATATATATATTAATACCATTTCTATCATTGCTCGTATCAGATATATATTATATTAATACCATTTCTATCATTGCTCGTATCAGATATATATTATATTATTACCATTTCTATCATTGCTCGTATCAGTTATATATTATATTAATACCATTTCTCTCATTGCTCGTATCAGTTATATATTTTATTAATGTCATTTCTCTCATTGGTCGTATCATTTACAGATATTATATAACTGTCATTTCTCTCATTATAGATATTATATTTATGCCATATCTCTCGTTGCTTGTATCATTTATAGATATAATATTAATGCCATTACTCTCATTGCTCGTATCAGTTATATATTATATTAATACCATTTCTCTCATTGCTCGTATCAGAGACATATACTACTGAAAGTAGTCTATATCTCTGCTCGTATCATTTATATATAATTTAATAATGTCATTTTTCTCATTGCTCGTATTATTTATATACATCATATTAATGTCATTTCTCTCACTGCTCGTATCATTTACAGATATTATCTTAATGCCTTTTCTCTCATTGCTCGTATCATTAATCATTGATGAATCGTTTACTTCCTACAGTCAGTATAAAAGTTTCCGATATAAATATGATATTACGTGTGCAGTTATTTATAACGTAAACACGTCATTAAACTTATTATAAATTACCCATTACTACGCAACATGTACAACCACTATTCATTACACACTACTTGTGTTTTATATAATAAGTTACTAGTTAATTTTAACTTAGTCATGACATGTTAGTCATCAATGGTTGCTTGGCAGTTTGTAATTTATATATACTTACACTACACACAAATACATACATACATACATATATATATATATATATATATATATATATATATATATATATATATATATATATATATATATATATATATATATATATATACAACCAAAAGCCAGAGGACGTTCCTCGCATAAGATGCGATAATATCCGTACAATAGACATGACCAAGAGCCAGGTGTCATTGTGTACAATATACAAAACCAATAGATATATGTCATTATGTACAATAGACACGACCAAGAATCAGGTGTCATTATATACAATAGACACGATCAAGAGCCAGGTGTCATTGTGTACAATAGACATGACCAAGAGCTAAGCGTCAGTATGTACAATAGACACGATCAAGAGCCAGATGTCACTGTGTACAATTGCCACAACCAAGAGTCAGGCGTTATTATGTACAGTAGACAGTGCCAGGAGCTAGGTGTCATTGTGTACAATAGACAGTGCCAGGAGCCAGGTGTCATTGTGTACAATGGACATGACCTAGTGCCAGGTGTTATTATGTACAATAGACACGACCAAGAGCCAGGTGTCATTATGTACAATAGACATGACCAAGAGCCAGGTGTCATTATGTACAATAGACATGACCAAGAGCCAGGTGTCATTATGTACAGTAAACACGACCAAGAGTTTGGTGTCATTATGAACAATAGACACAATCAAGAGCCAGGTGTCATTGTGTACAATAGACATGACCAAGAGCTAAGTGTCAGTATGTACAATAGACACGACCAAGAGCCAGATGTCACTGTGTACAATTGACACGACCAAGAGTCAGGTGTTTTTATGTACAATAGATACGACCAAGAGCCAGGTGTTATTATAAACAATAAACACGATCAAGAGCCAGGTGTCATAATCTACAATAGAAAGGACCTGGAACCAGGAGTCATCATAAACAAAAGGCCCAACCAAGAGCCAGGTGTCATTATGTTCAGAAGACACAACCAAGAGCCTAGTGTCAATGTGTACAGTAAACACGACCAACAGCCAGATGTCATTATGTACAATAGACACGACCAATAGCCAGGTGGCATTGGGTACAATTGACACGACCGAAAGTCAGGTGTTATTATGTACAGTAATTACGACCAGTAGACAGTGCCAGGAGCCAGGTGTCAGTGTGTACAATAGACATGAACAAGAGCCAGGTGGCATTATGTACAATAAACATGACCAAGAGCCACGTGTTATTATGTACAATTGACACGACCAAGAGCTAGGTGTCAGTATGTACAATAGACACGATCAAGAGCCTGGTGTCATTATGTACAATAGACACGACCAAGAGCTAGGTGTCAGTATGTACAAAGGGGCAGGCTTGGTGTAGTGGTTAAGCGCTTGGCTTGCAGCGCCGACGATCCGGGTTCGATTTCCGGGTTGCGCCACAATGTTTAAGAGGTTTGTAACCTCCTGCTTCCATGTCGCGATATAACCGAAATATTGTTGAAAGCGACGTAAAACACCAATCAACCAACCAACAGTATGTACAATAGATACGATCAAGGACCAGATGTCAATGTGTACAAAAGACACGACCAAGAGCAAGGTGTCATTATGTAAAACAAACACCAAGAAGCGACCAATGACATTCCGAACACCATGCAAAACCAGGCGTCCAATGCCAACCCATAATTCAAAAACGACCAAACATCAAAATACATCCCGTACACTATTCATTACCTATCTCAAATGACATTATACGTATAACTGTGTCAGACACGAAATCAAAGCGCCCTATGACGTACATAAGACACAAGCAAGCGCCCAACGGCGTACACAAGGCACAACCAAGTGCCCTTTGACATAAATAAGACACAACCAAGCGCCCTATGACGTACACAAGACATAGCCTAGCACCATATGACGTTTACAAGACACAACCAAGGCCCTATGACATACACAAGACACAACCAAGCGCCCTATGATGTACATCAGACACAACCAAGCGCCCTATGACATACATAAAACACAACCAAGAACCCTGACATATGCAAGACACAACCCAAGCGCCCTATGACGTACATCAGACACAACCAAGCGCCCTATGACGTATGTTAGACACAGCCAAACGTCCTATGGCGTACACAAGCGACAACCAAGTTCTTTATGACGTACATTAGAGACAACCAAGCTCCCTATGACGTATATAAGACAACAAAACGCCATATGACGTACACCAGACACAACCAAGTGCCCTTTGACGTACATCAGACACAACCAAGCGCCCTATGACGTACACAATACACAACCAAGCGCCCTATAACGTACACAATAAACAACCAATCGCCACATGACATACATCAGAGACAACCAAGCGCCCTATGACGTACACAAGACACAACCAAGCGTCTAATGACGACACAAGAAACAACCAAGTGCCTGGTGACGTACATTAGATACGACAAAGCACCCGATGGTATTCCGTATACCAGACATGCGCGGTGATCAAGATTCCCGCCCTCGGTTTACGTGTTCGTCTCGCTCTCGAACATTCCCATCTGGGGTAGACCTAGTGTGGTGGTTAGGTGCTTGACTTGCGGTGCAGACGACGCGGGTTAGATTCCTGGGTTGCGCCACTTTTTAAATGTGGGTAACCTCTTCCTTTCATCTCGCGATATGACAGAAAATTATTGAGAGCGATGTGAATCTACAAGTTAATCAAATACCTTTCTATCTATCAATTTGATAAGTGACGATGCTAAAATCGCTACAACTACATAAAAACCACTAAAACACGCATACTCCCAGCTACAATCTTACTACCACCTACTATACTGCACACCAGACACACGTTGTCTTTCTATATTGTCAAGTGCGAATACGATCTCCCTGCCACATGATAACGACATGCAGTTTGCAAAGTCTCTTATTGTTAAGGGTCAAATCAATATTACGCCCCCGGATCCCGAATAAGCCTCTGACTGGAGGACGAGAGAGATATGATAAATCAAGGATATCATCATACTGCATGCACAGATAATGAACAGATTATGAACATCACACACGCGTTCGTGATTATCTCATCCTCTCCTTAAGGTAGCTGAAACATAAATCACTGGTATCCCTGAAATACCCGGATAATGACATATTCGGTATCTCGTTTGCCGGTATACCTTGAAATTTCTCGAGCATTTCACGACCAAAAAATCCTTTAATGAATATCATGTGTTTCGTTGAAATATTTGACAGTGACTATAAGTATCGATAAGAAATTAATTAAAATGCAATAGGTTTTCCTTATTAAAAATCAAACAAGATTTTTTTTAAAAAATCAATAAGAAAGAAAAAAAATTCAATTCGTTCAATATGTTTTCCATAAGACAGTTACATATAGAAGTTCTTACCTTTTATTTTATCCAATTTTAGAATTTTCATTTACGATTTTCTTATTGATTTACTTCAATGTAAGATAAAACTGAAAGACGTTGTAGTATAGGCGTATGTAACAGAATTGACAAAGAATACCACTTTATATTTATATGTAATATATGCAGTGGCGGATCTAGGATTTCTGGTCAACATGTGAAAGTCAAGTATTAGCCAAAATAGTCGGCCATTTTGGCGGCCAAATCTCTGGTTTTATTCAAATTATTTGAGTATTTTCAACCTTATCATCTACATGTGCAAATTTGTGGAAAAAAATAGCCCCCATCCCCTCTTCTAAATCCGCCTCTGATATGCAGGCAATTCATGTCATCATTCATCACATACTAATTTAGTTCAATATTTCATTAATACTATTAAATTGAAACAGTTAATTTTCTTAACTGCATATGCTTGTAATGTAGTGCTACTGTACTGTAAGTGTATTTAACACTCATTATTTATGACTATACCCTCCTCACTGTGAATACGTTTTCATGATTAAAAGATTGAAGACAGTGTGGCTTTGTGGATGAGGTGCTTGGTTCGTGGCCGAGAGGTCCCGAAAAACCGAGGTTCCGTGCCATGGTAGGCGTGGCACGTAAAGTTCCCGCATTGCTTGGGAGTTGCAAAGGTATACAGTTCTGTGCAATGCATCAGGCAGATGCCGTCACCATATACGTGAAATAATCGTGGGTTGACGTAAAACAAAAATCAATCAATCAATCAATCAAGCTTTTGTTGCCAGCTGGGAGAATTGGGTGTCACAAACACGTCTTGTTCATATATTTTGTATATATGCTATGCCGATGAGCCGAAAGGCTAAAAGCCTATGAACAATAAAATAACAATTAAGAATAGTTTGTGAAATTACTGAAGAGATAATCAAATTTACTTTTTACGTCACTCTCCCACTGATATTAATATTTGTGAAAATAAATGTACATGATAATCCGATAATTTCCATGCAAAACTTTTATATCGGAAAATCCTCGTGTTATGTCAATTATTGTGTAAATTCCGAAGGACAAAAAAAACCAAACAAACAAAAAACAAAACAAATTACATGTAGTCCATTACTCCCATCCCTTCTTCTTCCATCACGAAGTGTATTCATAAATTGAGCGTTATAATTCATATATCCCTTATAATTTATATATCACTTCTCGGTATTCTCCACTGCTGCGAAACAGAAATCTTGTTTAAAGACTGTGAGACACATGCATGTAGCGAATTACATATTATATATATATAGATAGATAGATAGATAGATAGATATACACAGAGAGAGAGAGAGAGAGAGAGAGAGAGAGAGAGAGAGAGAGAGAGAGAGATCCTTCATTAAGTCCGTACAAAAAAAAATATATCCTTCATTAAGTCCGTACAAAAAAATATATATATCTGAATCACCGTGAGCGAAACAAAGGGCTTCCGCAAAACGTTCCGGTTTTTTTCTTATCAGTAAACACTTTCCCCTATTATTTCCCGTACTGTGAGTATTCCATTAAAATCTAAATGATAAAAATTGATGTGTATATCTCAGCCTCGCTTCTGACCTACATGTTGATTTCATCAGCTTAATAAAGATTTCAATTTTAAATCGGGCACACTTCCGTCAATTACGGAAAACATTTCAAAATAATAATAAACATACAAAAAAAAAGATGATCATGATAATGATGACAGTGATGATGATGATAATCATCATCATCACCATCATCATCATTGTCCTCCTCCTCCTCATTGTAATACCTATATCTTTAACATTCCTATCGCCTTGCTTTGTTAAGGTTCTATGCTTATTGGTATATACGATTAAATATGGCATGATGGATAAAACTGAACCAAAATAAGGTCTACATATATATATATATATATATATATATATATATATATATATATATATATATATATATATATATATATATATATATATATATATATATATATATATATATATATCAAGAAGTGTGCTGCAGACGTTATTAAAACAAATATCACAGTGATCACTTTTAATGTACATATACAAGTACATGATATGCATTTACATGCAAAGCTTACAAGGTTTTTCGTATATCTGAATTACTGTTTACTATGAAATTGTGTTTGTGTATACAGTTTTCTACATTTAAAGTGTACACTTTATATAAAGTAAAAAATTAATTAACACAGTCTTCATCCCCCCTCCCTGTCGATTTCTAGTCAGTTCTCTTTATTCCTTCGACTACTCCCTCATGAGAGAAATGCCTTCATTACCTCTCCAATGACACTAATGAACCTTTTTCAAAGTTTAATATGTTAGTTTACGAGGCTGCTAAATCATTTTACGGATGCGCCAGCAAAAGATCGACCTGTCTCGCTATCGACTTGGCTTCATTGTAGCAGATAGAACCCATATCGTATCGATCCGAGATAGCAGACAATATGAACATGCAGAAGACATCAGCTAATTTCACTCATTACAATATTCAGGTCTCTAGCTTTCAAATGCAAGCTAACAACGTTTCCGGAAGACTAAGAACAGAATCCGATTCTACGGATACATTGTCCCATGTTGTTCATCACTCGGACGTGATTATCTCCTTAGATGGTCCAAATGTAGTGATTTTATTTGTAAATCTAATGTACATGTAGGTAGTTCAGTGGCGGATATAGAGGGGGTCCCCCTTTTGGCCACATTTGCCCCCCCCCTTTTTTTTCGAAATCCTGGATCCGCCACTATAGTTGCTAATTCATGGGGTTCGGGGAAAGGGGATTCTTTACACACTTCAAGTATTTTATGAAACATATTTCTCTCATGACCAACAGAAGTAAACGGAAGTAAAATGGCTACTCTCTCACTTTTGTCTCCATCAATGGTCACTTACATCAGAGAATAAAAACGGAGAACGAAATCGTACGACTCGATTACTTCCATGGATGAGTTTTAAAATTCACGATGTCTGCATCTACCGCTGCCCAGGGTGTGCCAATGCATTAATAATTACAAGACTTGATTCTAGACTGTCGAGAGACTCTACTAGTGCCCAGAGTGCTCTACAATGACCACTGCATTGGCCTTCAACACCCGGTTCAGTGCTTTTATAATGCATAAGTACATTACGAACATTAGAAATGTGTTGAATATAATTAATCTGCTGAATCCCAACAATAATGACTTGAACATTCAGCAAAAAAAAAAAAATTCCGTAACCGGAAAGCTGACTTACCTGCGAATGTGGCCAAAAATAGATGAGGAAAATCTTCAAACACGCACACGTACGTGCATAAATAAGCTCGTCACATGTAGCGAGTCACTTGGGTCTGAATCAATGACATAGCAGTTACACGTGATACCGCTTGTGTTTGTGAAAGATGTGATTTTTCATTCATACTTCCTTCTAGATCGTTAATATATCGCAGGATGTATAAATTATGTAACTTGTCAGGGATTTAGTAAACTGGAGAAGAGGTTTTTTTTCGAATTCAACGTCTAAATTCTCCAAAGTTGTTGTGTATACTGCCACTAAAGTGGGTCGTTATGAACCATCCCACCTTACTTTCTAAACTTTTGATTATGTATTGACTATTGATATTAAACATATGGTAAATAATTTGTTTGGATCTTGGACCCTTATAAGGGTTTTGTTTTATCTTAGACTATTTCTTAGGTTTTTGTTTTATCTTAGACTATTTCTAAGGGTTTTGTTTTATCTTAGACTATTTCTAAGGGTTTTGTTTTATCTTAGACTATTTTTATCTTAGACTATTTCTAAGGGTTTTGTTTTATCTTAGACTATTTCTAAGGGTTTTGTTTTATCTTAGACTATTTCTAAGGGTTTTGTTTTATCTTAGACTATTTCTAAGGGTTTTGTTTTATCTTAGACTATTTCTAAGGTTTTTGTTTTATCTTAGACTATTTCTAAGGGTTTTGTTCGGATCTTGTACCATTTATATTGGTTTGTTATCCGAAACCTGCATGCATGGTCTAATTGTATATTCTATCTTGTATTCTGTACTTCTCGTTACTTACGTTCATTCGTATAAAATGCGCACAAATCCACGATGGTATTTCGTATGAAATGTACGAAAGGAAAAAGGAAAGACCTGCGTTCAAAAGTAATTGGCAATATTTACGTTATCGAATGCGGAAATTTTCAAATTTCACATCAAATTTTTGTTTTATGAATACTTGATTAAACGACTTATACAAATCTATAACTTCATCTGTATCTTTCTGTGTGGGTTTAGAATTTTGTATCAATTATAAATAATACCTGGGATTACCATTATTTTCAAAGAACGAAACCAAATAATTTATGAATTATTTTGTTGACAAGTACTAAGGAAAATTAATTGCAGTACACATCTTCACCTCCCAATACACGGATAATAAAACATTATTTATCACTAGCGTAAAACAATTTTCTTTGAAGATACGAAATAATCATTACTAAGGAAAATACCATCCTATCGGCTTTATCGATCGCGGCAGAGATATCACGAAGATAATGTGGATTCTTGTGATTCCCAGGGGAGAAGATGCTTCCTAATTCGTCCGCGCTTGATGTCAACGTTTTACTCTTAATGACACAGTGATCACACGCTCTGTGCAGAGCGTAGTACTATCCACCCAATGTATGCATAAACTCAGCTAATTACTTCCACCAATCAGCGCTCGAGTTGGAGGCAAATCGGAGGAAATTAATAAAAAAAAAAAGAAATCAAGAAATTTAATTACTTTTCCATTTTAAGCATTTGCATGACTACGTTTAATTCCAAGAAATTATACAGTAAAGAATGAATTTCTGGGTAATTTTCTCGCGACTTAATTTGCAATGCAGAATTATAATAAAACAAACTTTCTAATATTGATTTGTGCCATTCCCTTGTGTTACCCTCTGGCACTTTTCCGGCTGTGAGATAACACATGTGAAGTTAAGAGGGAAATTAAAACAAATGTATTCTTGGATAACGAATGTGCTTACACAAGCTGTTTCACGCATGTCGATGACATGTTCAGGCTGTGCAATATGCAGACATAACACATGCATATAAATTATTTCTCGTTTACACGTTTACTCATCAATCATAGCCGATAAAAATAATCCAGCATGCAGCACAGTTATTCATTCAGATATATCTTATATGAAGATAAGCTTTTGTTCTGAATAATAAATAAAAAATTTCATCTTTCGAATAATTCGAAAAAAAAAAATTTGAGAAATAATTAAAAATTTTAATTTATTTTTAAAAAATCTAACTGAACATACTAAGAGAAGCTCTTTATCAAATGAGATATTTGGACATCTCCATCAGGCGATAAAGTCCCCTAATTACACTAAAAGAACCCCCAGCTCGAGGTATGGGGTAACACTGGCATGCACTTAACGTTTTGTGTGTGGCAAAGCCTCCAGTACACCGTTTAGTACAATACACAACTCCGACGTGAATTGGGTCGATTAGCGACAAACGATACCCCTTACTATCTCTACATCAAGTTCCTACAGTGGTATATATTACTGCCTTATCAAATCCTGCACATGTGCATCTACCCTGTCGCCATTCATCATCGAGGAGGCGAGAATATACGTGTCATGTTGACCACAATGCGTGAAATATCCACGGTCGTCTGCTACGAAGTAGGCGGGGCTAAGATATGGCAATGTGCCAGTGGATTTACATATAACGATAAATTAATTAACAATTTGTATTTTATAGACAAAATAGTGAGCATGTATAAAATAATGACATAAAAGCAGAAATATTGTATAATTAATGTTTGTAAGAGCTCGGAAGATTATTGGCTAAATCGTTGCTAACCTCAAGGTAATGCAGTCAAAATATTACGGCTTCGATCGCAGCCGCCATTTTGACCGTGCTCTGGTAGTGAAAATACAAACTTCGTAGCAGCTCCTACAGCCAAACGACACCGTATTATGTATATACCACGTCGAGAATGAAAAAGAAAATTCAATCAAAATATGCTGTAAATTGTACTTACGTTGTTCTGTCGTCTGCAGTCCAACAACAAGAGAAATATCGCTGTAAACACTACTTTCCTTGCGGTCGGTATGATTCCCCGTAATAGATTAGTCTCAAGTCACGTGGTCTGTGGTTTTTGTGTGGCGAGACTTTGCTATGAAGGCTGATTACACTAGGCGATTTTTTGTCAGATATTATAATACGAGATTTTACTTGCAGGTTATTGTTCTGATCAGAGCGCGTAGGGGTCAAAGGTACATGGAGATTGATACGACCCTATCGCCCGTGGAAGAAAACTAAATTAGTTTTAAGCTTAAACTCCTCTCGATGAAAACATGCATTTAAATGTCATACAGTATTTTAATATGCTTCCTTCACTCTGATGTATGGACGAGCTGTGTACATTAAACTGTTATATATAAAGGCGTATTGTTAAATAGAGAAATTTACACCGCTTGAAGGCTCTTACGAAATTTTATGTTTGAAATCTGAGTTCACGCACAAACATGTGAATGTAAAAACGAGAGGAAAATAACGACATAATTTCATAATTTTGAAGTGATAGGGGGTGCTCTTTTCGTCAGCGCGTGATGTGTTTTTATAAATGATTTGTCACCGGTGACGATGGAGTTTTCGGTATGCATGGTTATGAAAATATTTGTATTTAAAGTATTTGCATTTGCAAGTAATTCTCACGTGTTTCACAACAACGAATGTTCTACAAAACTTCTGAATTTGTTTTTTTTTTGTTTTGTTTTGTTTGTTTTTTGTTTTGTTTTGTTTTTTGTTTTTCAAAGATTTAATTCTTTAATTATTCATGACTGTAAAACCATAACGTGATATATTAAGGTAGCTGACGAAAATTTTGGGTTTTTTTTTTTTTTTTTGGTAACGATAATTAAGTTTACTTTTGATCAAACTTAAGAGGGAAATACTGACAAATAGAACAATTAGCTAAATAAACAAGTTATATAAAATGCTTTATATGTATACAAGTATACATGGTGATGATAGTGCTGACGATGTGTCGCTCATATAATTTACTTTTATTACCAACACGAAAGAGCTTCCGAGTATGGAATCATTATAAATTACAAAAATTTAAAGTTAGATAAGGACAGTATTGTTTGCTTTTACGTATGCAGTACACACGTTCATGTTGGAAAAAAAAAATTTTTTTTCTGTCTTAAAAGGAGAGAGATATATGGGCAAAACAACTAAATCAATGCATAATAGGGACATGAAATGAGCGTACTACAAATGGAAGAATTTAATTAAAGCACCAATTAACAATGAATAATTAAATCATTGAAATTCATTGCCCGTTTTATGGCGATATAGCATGATGTAATAGCATTAGATACAAAATCATGATACGAATATTAAATCAATTTCACATATTATTGAAAGTATATATATATATATATATATATATATATATATATATATATATATATATATATATATGTGTGTGTGTGTGTGTGTGTGTGTGTGTGTGTGTGTGTAGATTTTAAATCAAACCTAGAGATTCTGGGATATGCACTTTTCCAAAGTCTTGTGTATACGTGGTATCTTTCTAAATTTGACCCATTTGGTAGGGAACGCATTTCTACATCAAAATTTGACTGTTGGGAAAAAGCAGTCTGTATAACTTGTATTACTTTGAATAGAAAAGAAAAAGACAATAATGTTTAACCTGAATTAGAACTCTACTCTTTGTGCCCATACTTACTTGTATTAGGTTGCATTATTTACTCTGTGTTATACGATTTACTCGGGTGCACTTTATTATAATGCTACGTACTCATAACACCTCTGATTTATAGTATATCAGCGCCCTCTACAACTCAAAAGCAGATCTAGAACTTTTATTCAGAGAGGGTTTACTTAAGGAAAAATGTTTCGAGAGGTGGTCCACTTCTACCATATCGTGGTAATTTACCTATTTCAAAATCAATTTATTATTATCGAATTTCAGGGGGTATTCGCGCTCCTGTTCCACCATCTGCATTCGATCTCCTCTTTTCTACACTTGGTACCATGGTTATCTGCAATTAATAAATTATCGAAGTGTTTTTATATCGCTTGTATCGAATTATAAAGAATCATTGCACCTTGAAAAATATTAACATCACTTTTCAAAATGTTCCTAACGACATCACAAAGTACACGATTTCTAATAAACCAGAAAGATGAAAATCAATGAATGTATCAGATGGGAGGTTTGCTTATGTAATTGTAAATCTATTGTTATCTGTTAGAATGCACATTTTCTGCTAAACGTTGTTTATATTTAGAAAAAATTACCATAGTAAGACCATATATGACGAAATTCCAACAACTCCATTCATGCACAGCAAAAGTAATAATGTGGAAATGTATGAATAATAGTGAAAAACTTTTCTTCACTAAAATATTACATTTGATTTATTTTGTATCATGTTTGAATGAACATTATATGTCATTAATAGCATTGCTCTAGATCTGTACATCTTGGTAATGCATGCATACTAATGTTGTATATTTTGTGTATCCAAGATATATCACATCTTATTTCGAGGTGTAAATAAAGCTCTGTTCTATTAACGCATGTTTATTTAAAATACTTTAATTTACTTTTCCCGCTGCTTCTATCGATACGTATAACCCATATTTTCAAAAATGGTAGGCCTAGTTAGAACAGTCTGGTTATAAGTCGACGATATATTCCTCACTTATATATTCGTCCATACGTTTGTATGGTTCATAATGCAATAATTAAATATCAGTTGTGTTGTATTTTTTGTGTTTTGTGGTAATGTGTTGTTATGTGGTCGGTTACAGAGGCGGATCCAGGATTTATGGAAAAAAGGGGGATTAATGTGAAGATCAAGTATTAGCCAAAATACTCAGCCACTTGAGATGCTAAGTCTGAAGGTTTACTTTACTGATATTATTTCAGTGTTTTCAAGTTTATCATCTGTACATGCCTAGTAAATTTATGGCGAAAAAGGGAGGGGCCCGGCCCCCTCTAAATCCGCCACTGGGTAATCTGTCTATATGTTTGCCGAGTGTTCTACAGGGGTAACCTACCTCGGATTATTTTGAAGTGAAATATAGAGAAAAAATGCCGACGATCGTTCATCAAATTCAGACATGAATCTAGGGAATTTGTAAACAGCAGTTCTTCACTTTCAGCGCAATTTAAGACATGTCGATCTGGAAACTTTTCTCATTTATCAAAGTTCTTTGATATTTTCTTCCCTTTACATTTTTTTTTTCGATGCGATTTTTCTTATTACGATAGAATTAATATGGAATGCATACGAGTAAAATACATGACAGAATACTATGAATATATATATCTTAATTGTTTTAATTGACATAAAATATATTAATACCAGTTTTAGGTATTTTAGTTTACACAATCATTTATCATAATGGATAACACTATATGTATAAAACTTATCTTATGTAGAATAAATTGTACCTATAATATCATGGATACATTATTTATTTATTCTTTCATTGGTTCATTTATTATTATTTATTTGTCTAGTGTAACGGTTTGAAAACGGTTTGACTCCATTTGAAATGACAAAAATATTTTGCTAGCCAAAAAAAAAAAAAAAAAAAAATAAAAAAATATGACCCAATATTCTGATTTTTGAACCTACGGTGGCACGCTTTGTCCCTGGTATATACACATTGACATAACAGAAGTTGGGTAAATACTTGTATATATATCATGTAAAAGAAGAAATGATAACATATAATTCCACTATGACATCTGTTTACTCCCATTCTATATTATGTTCTGTTCACCTTGTACATATTGTATATATTATATATATTGTAATATTATGTAACTGATGTGTCATTTGACATAAGGAATAAAGAAATGATGCTAACGGATAATGAGTGTTCGATGCAAAATACTGACATATAACCATCTTATTGCTGTTTTATGTTGCATAATAGTACCCAGAGATGTTTAAGGAATTTGGTGCATGATTCTTTATATTTATATTATGGATTTATAGTTATTTTACTTTCATGTCTAGGGAATCTGATTAATTGCAGTCCTAAATATTATAACCATTCGGACAACTTGTTCGACACCCCCTTTTTAATCGAAAAGGAGATTGTGTTATTACAGATGCCTAAATTTTAGTTGAAAATGTAAAATTAAAACAAAAATAATAATTTAAAGATTCATCTTTCACAACGTCTAGCTGCAGGTACGTAAACATACAAGTTATAAAATTTGTAAATGGGCATGTACGTGTTTAACTATGAAATACTGATCTTTGGCCTACTTATTGAAGTGCGTTAAACCAAAGCAATATTTATATGTCACCGACCTGTCACCATTGCCACATGATATCTATAGAAGGTTGACATTTGTAAATAGTTCTGGTTTATCTCTCACTCACATACGTATACCTATCACGTGTAATAGTTTGATAAAATATACCTAATGTCATGAAGATATTTCGTTTTTATATTTTGTATCTCTCTATATTCAAGACCTAAATGATAATAAATAACAATGATTTAAAAAACCTTACAAATACAACATCAACAATAACCATAAAATCAACCTCTACCACTATCATCATCATCATCATCATCATAATAATAATAATAATAATAATAATAATAATAATAATAATAATAACTACAACAATAATAACAATAACAACAACAATAAAATAATAATAATAATAATAATAATAATAATAATAATAATAATAATAATAATAATAATAAGTTTAAAAATTCTAATAATAATAAAATATAAAAAAATAAAATAAATAAATAAATGAAAAATAGATAACAGAAAATAATAGATAAATAAATGAAGAGATAAATAAATAAAATGACAATAATAAATAATTAAACATATAGACAAAACAGCACATTGATGAAAAGCAAGATAGTTTAATAATCTTATTTTTACTTTCAAATTTGTATAACTTTCCAAGTGTAAATAGTTCAATCAATAATTCAACACTTCCTTGCCACCCTTAAATGCTTGTACTGATCTAGCACTGTGATTAAGTATAATAAGACACAGAAGAATGGTGGTATATTGTCATGTTGTTAAAGATTTAATAGTATGTACATATGTGTGTGTAGTTTTATATATCAGTTGATGTATGACATGCAGTAGTGACTTCACTATGAAGATGTGTTACGGTTAACAAATGACTGCTCATGTTAACAGCGTGTTTCCAAGTATCTGAGACAATGCGTTTTGCACCCGAACCCTTTTTCCTTTTCCTTCCGATACATCTTTCTTACTTGGGTACCATTAACATACTTTATAAAAGTACAGTGACAAATCCAGAAGTCCATGTTTTTTTTACCTCGGAAAGAGGAAGAGAATGGGGCTCAAAATCATAAAATCATAAAAGAAAAAAATTCTTTCATTTGAAGGATTTTCCAAATGCATTATCAAAAACCTCGAATCCATCACTGAAATATTAAACAAGGAAATCGCGTCATCTTCGACTCCCATCCCACCTAATACGGACAATGCGGAGTTCCAAGTCCGCCATTGCTTGTACGAGAATAGACATGGTTTACGTATGTCGATTGTAGATCGCAAACGCATAGTAAATCTCGGTAGAGAATCCAAGTTCTCGGCGAAAAATCCAAATTATCAGAGGAAAATACGAATTCTCAATAGAGGGAGATTGCAGGCCATAATGAAGAAGGTATTTACAGCAATACATATGTAATAGAAAATGATGGAACAGTAGGCAATGAAACACGAAATATTTTCGAAATATAAACCTGTATATTCAAACTGGAGAATTACTGTAATGATTACAAAATATGATTCTCTTTTCAAATATTATTATCTAAGTTTAAAATTAATCATAAATGTTTGACAATCGGGATGACACCATTTAATATTCTCCCTGTGAAAGGTGTGGATCATAAACCGTAAAAGTTAAGAACCGTAAGACTAATATATATATATATATATATATATATATATATATATATATATATATATATATATATATATATATATATATATATATATATATATATATATATATATATATATATAATTAGACTTACGGTTCTTAACTTTCCTCATTATATATATTTTATATATAAATATATATATATATATATATATATATATATATATATATATATATATATATATAATTCATGTTGTTCTTATACGTCTGCTTAAATATTCGACGTCGGCACTTAGATTTTATCTCCTTTCAATCCAGTAATTTATCATAGCGACAAACTGCAATGTTATGAATTGATAAACAGGATGATTGTTTTTTTATCATGATCGTCAGACAGGAAAATTGAAAATTAAATTTGAACGAAAACGAACAAACCAAAAAATGTATAGATAACTATAGTAAAATGTATAAATAATTACTGTAAAATGTAAAATGTATAAATAATACAGTTCAATGTATAAATAACCACAGAAAAATGTATATAAATGTAAAAATAACTACCGTAATATATAAAGCACAAATAGAATCTGTGAAACACCTGGGAGTACTATGGACCTTGGATCTCCGAAGAAATACCTGTAGAAAATAAAGACAAATTAGACAAACAAATAAAGCACAAATACACTACAGCTAACAATGCACCCTATATTTCACTTATATTCGTTCCCCGTCTGGGACTCGAACCCACGACCTATGGAACCGAATCACCTTGCTGTCATGCATCCGACCCTCTAACCGACAGAGCTACCCGAGCTCCACAAAAAAATGGAGCTTTAATAGCCAATCATTAGCTAATCGCATGCAAGACAACACGGCCGCGGAAAGTGAAGGAATTTACCTGACGTAAACGCAGGCGGATTCACTGAGAAAATACATCACTGAAAGAGAAATACGGTTAGAGGGTCGGATGCATGACAGCTAGGTGATTCGGTACCAAAGGTCGTGGGTTCGATTCCAGACGGGGAACGAATATAAGTGAAATATAGGGTGCCTTGTTAGCTGTAGTGTCTTTGTGCTTTATATATATATATATATATATATATATATATATATATATATATATATATATATATATATATATATATATAAAACGTTTTATCAGCTGCAGTGAAATATATGTATAACAACCATAAAATGCCCTGTATTGGCGACAAGCAAATGTAACAAATTCTATATCGAGAACTATGCTTTATATTCGTTCGATTAAGTCCTGAAATATCATGTTATACACAACACAGATTTGAAGGCAGAAGTTTTTATTTTCGTGAATGAACGTTCTCTCAAAACTCGCAAAAATTAAGCAATCGAAAATAGAAATCGCATTAAAATAATGCGGTGATCCCCACTTATAACCCCGCTCTCTACGCTCATCATACTGTCTGTCTCTACTTTACAATAATACGGTGATCCCCACATCTTACCCCGCACTGTACTCTTATCATACTGTCTCTACATTACAATAACACAGTGATCCCCACATCTTACCCCACTTTCTACTCTTATCATACTGTCTCTACATTACAATAACACGGTGATCCCCACATCTTACCCCACTTTCTACTCTTATCATACTTTCTCTACATTACAATAATACGGTGATTCCCACATCTTACCCCGCACTCTACTCTTATCATACTGTCTGTCTTTACATTACAATAACATGGTGATCCCCACATCTTACCCGGCTCTCTACTCTTATCATACTGTCTCTACATTACAATAATACGGTGATCCCCACATCTTGCCCCGCTCCCTACTCTTACCATACTGTCTCTACATTACAATAATACGGTGATTCCAACATCTTACCCCGCACTGTACTCTTATCATACTGTCCCTACATTACAATAATACGGTGATCCCCACATCTTGCCCCGCTCTCTACTCTTATCATACTGTCTGTCTCTACATTACAATAACACGGTGATCCCCACATCTTACCCCACTTTCTACTCTTATCATACTTTCTCTACATTACAATAATACGGTGATTCCCACATCTTACCCCGCACTCTACTCTTATCATACTGTCTGTCTTTACATTACAATAACATGGTGATCCCCACATCTTACCCGGCTCTCTACTCTTATCATACTGTCTCTACATTACAATAATACGGTGATCCCCACATCTTGCCCCGCACTCTACTCTTATCATACTATCTCTACATTACAATAATACGGTGATCCCCACATCTTACCCCGCTCTCTACTCTTATCATACTGTCCCTACGTTACAATAATACGGTGATCCCCACATCTTATCCCACTCTCTACTCTTATCATACTGTCTCTACATTACAATAATACGGTGATCCCCACATCTTACCCCGCACTCTACTCTTATCATACTGTCTCTACATTACAATAATACGGTGATCCCCACATCTTATCCCGCACTCTACTCTTATCATACTGTCTCTACATTACAATAACACGGTGATCCCCACATCTTACCCCGTACTCTACTCTTGTCATACTATCTCTACATTACAATAATACGGTCATCCCACATCTTACCCCGCTCTCTACGCTTATCATACTGTCTCTACATTACAATAATACAATGATCCCCACATCTTACCCCGCACTGTACTTTTATCATACTGTCTCTACATTACAATAACACGGTGATCCCCACATCTTACCCCGCTCTCTACTCTTATCATACTGTCTCTACATTACAATAATACGGTGATCCCCACATCTTACCCCGCACTCTACTCTTATCATACTGTCTGTCTCTTCATTACAATAATAGTGATCCCCACATCTTACCCCGCACTGTACTCTTATCATACTGTCTCTACATTACAATAATACAGTGATCCCCACATCTTACCCCGCTCTGTACTCTTATCATACTGCCTCTACAATAATACGGTGATCCCCACATCTTACCCCGCACTCTACTCTTCTAATACTGTCTGTCTCTACATTACAATAATGTGTTGATCCCCACATCTTACCCCGCACTCTACTCTTATCATACTGTCTCTACATTACAATAATACGGTGATCCCCACATCTTACCCCGCACTCTACTCTTCTGATACTGTCTATCTCTACAATACAATAATACGGTGATCCTCACATCTTACCCTGCTCTCTACTCTTATCATACTGTCTGTCTCTACATTACAATAACACGGCGATCCCCACATCTTACCCCGCACTCTACTCTTATGATACTGTCTCTACATTACAATAACACGGCGATCCCCACATCTTACCCCGCACTCTACTCTTATCACACTGTCTCTACATTACAATAATACGGTGATCCCCACATCTTACCCCGCACTCTACTCTTATCATACTGTCTCTACATTACGATTATGCGGTGACCCCACATCTTACCTCGCTCTCTACTCTTATCATACTGTCTCTACATTACAATAATACGGTGATCTCCACATCTTACCCCACTCTCTACTCTTATCATACTGTCTCTACATTACAATAACACGGCGATCCCCACATCTTACCCCAAACTCTACTCTTATAATACCGTCTCTACATTACAATAATGCGGTGATCCCCACATCTTACCCCGCTCTCTACTCTTATCATACTGTCTCTACATTATAATAATACGGTGGTCCCCACATCTTACCCCGCTCTCTACTCTTATCATACTGTCCCTACATTACAATAATGCGGTAAACCCCACATCTTGCCCCGCTCTCTACTCTTATCATACTGTCTGTCTCTACATTACAATAATACGGTGGTCCCCACATCTTACCCCGCTCTCTACTCTTATCATACTGTCTCTACATTACAATTATACGGTGATCTCCACATCTTACCCCACACTCTACTCTTATAATACTGTCTCTACATTACAATAATGTAGTGATCCCCACATCTTACCCCGTTCTCTACTCTTATCATACTGTCTCTACATTATAATAATACGGTGGTCCCCACATCTTACCCCGCTCTCTACTCTTATCATACTGTCTCTACATTACAATAATGCGGTGATCCCCACATCTTACCCCGCTCTCTACTCTTATCATACTGTCTCTACATAATAATAATACGGTGGTCCCCACATCTTACCCCGCTCTCTACTCTTATCATACTGTCCCTACATTACAATAATGCGGTGAACCCCACATCTTGCCCCGCTCTCTACTCTTATCATACTGTCTGTCTCTACATTACAATAATACGGTGGTCCCCACATCTTACCCCGCTCTCTACTCTTATCATACTGTCTCTACATTACAATTATACGGTGATCTCCACATCTTACCCCACACTCTACTCTTATAATACTGTCTCTACATTACAATAATGCAGTGATCCCCACATCTTACCCCGCTCTCTACTCTTATCATACTGTCTCTACATTATAATAATACGGTGGTCCCCTCATGTTACCCCGCACTCTACTCTTATCATACTGTCCCTACATTACAATAATGCGGTGAACCCCACATCTTACCCCGCTCTCTACTCTTATCATACTGTCTGTCTCTACATTACAATAATACGGTGGTACCCACATCTAACCCCGCACTCTACTCTTAGCATACTGTCTCTACATTACAATTATACGGTGATCCCCACATCTTACCCCCTCTCTACTCTTATCATACTGTATCTACATTACAATAATGCGGTGATCCCCACATCTTATCCCGCTCTCTTCTCTTATCATACAGTCTCTACATTATAATAATACGGTGGTCCCCACATCTTACCCCGCACTCTACTCTTATCATACTGTCTCTACATTACAATAATGCGGTGATCCCCACATCTTACCCCGCACTCTACTCTTATCATACTGTCTCTACATTACAATAACATGGTGATCCCCACATCTTACCCCGCTCTCTACTATTATCATACTGTCTGTCTCTACATTACAATAATACGGTGATCCCCACATCTTACCCCGCACTCTACTCTTATAATACTGTCTCTACATTACAATAATGCAGTGATCCCCACATCTTACCCCGCTCTCTACTCTTATCATACTGTCTCTACATTATAATAATACGGTGGTCCCCACATGTTACCCCGCACTCTACTCTTATCATACTGTCCCTACATTACAATAATGCGGTGAACCCCACATCTTACCCCGCTCTCTACTCTTATCATACTGTCTGTCTCTACATTACAATAATACGGTGGTACCCACATCTTACCCCGCACTCTACTCTTACCATACTGTCTCTACATTACAATTATACGGTGATCCCCACATCTTACCCCCCTCTCTACTCTTATCATACTGTATCTACATTACAATAATACGGTGATCCCCACATCTTACCCCGCTCTCTACTCTTATCATACTGTCTGTCTCTACATTACAATAATACGGTGATCCCCACATCTTACCCCGCACTCTACTCTTATCATACTGTCTCTACTCACAAAGAGATGGACATTGGTAAGGGAACTGTACGGAGAATAGAGACTGGGACATAGGGAATAGATACAACTGGACATTCTCTACCCAGAGTTAACTCTCCTTACTCGCTATATTATTATAATCTGTCAACGCTCAAGAAATAGCTCGTTTTCTCATGACAAACTTAGACGCACATCTTCGCGATTTAAAAGAATCTTCAAAGTCTCCAACTGTTTTTCTCTTAATTTTTGCGAATTATCGCTTTTCTCAATAATTGTTCTACTTTCGAATCCATGTTTACATTTCATTTAAGGATTATCTTTGACAATTTTGCAATTTATTGAGATAATATATGGTTTGAGGCGATGCGCACTGTATAATCACCAAGCGGTTTATAAAAAGTGTTCATTGTCTCAAACCATATTTTATCTCAATCAATTGCGACATTGTGTAAATTAATCCTTATAATTTAACTAAAGACTAGAACAATTTGATAATTTGAATTATCATCATTAGATTCTTTTTTAAACTGCAAATGAAAATGTAGCAACAAGAGCGGAGGAAAATATCCGCATAGCTGGTTGCTCTTAGCAACTGCCGACGCCGGAAATGGACGTGTCTAATTAACCAAACCAATTTATGAAGCTATAATATACTTTCAACGGCCAATCAAATTTCTTGTTTCATAAGAAATCATTATTCATGTGTACAACCTAGATTAATTAATTTATTAATTATTTAATTAGTATTGAAAAAAAAGTTTATAAAACAACGATTTAAGATGATTTACAATAAAAATAAAATTAACTTTTTTTCAAAATATATCAATATATGATAAAATATGTAGTTTTAGGTGCAAACAAAGGATTTGGAAAACTTTTTCAAGGTCTTTGAAAATAAGCGTTGACAGAGCTGTAGTCCTCGTAACGCACGGAACCCTAGGTACAGAATGTGTTCGTAGCGTAAGGAACCCTGGATAGACAAAGTGCTAGTAGCGTAAGGAACCCTGGATAGACAAAGTGCTAGTAGCGTAAGGAACCCTGGAGAGAGAATGCTGGATAAAAGATGCGAGGAAAGTATTCATTGAGTTTGGATAATTGGTACCAGAAAAACTTACCGGGAACTTTGGAGTAGGAATTTTCTATTGAAACAGAGATGGACAGAGAAGAGAGGGATTCGTATGGAATATTATTAAAGCTCTATCACCCGAAGATTTGCTATAAAAGCATAAAGTAAGAAAATAATTTCAATTTTCTAACATCGCACAAGTTATTCATTTTCATAAAATACCCACATTTGTAATATACGGACATCGCAATAATCGGAATACAACGATATTTTTTTTGGTTACAAGTGGCATCGTCAACAATACATACAATGCATGGGATCATGGGACAAGACTATACACAACGAAACTAAATCTGCAAAGGTATGCGCATGTTTACAGTTGGTAAACAGAACAAGTGGTAGCGGCAAACCCCCCCTCCCCCAGCCCCCCACCCCAAAAGAAAAAAAATCAAACCCTCCCCAACCCCCCCCCCCCAAAAAAAAACCCAAAACAAGAACGAAGAGTGGATTAGATAGAGCCAATGGTAGTTATTTACATCGTTAAAATGCTTTGAAAAAAATACTCGGTTAAGAATTCAACACTGAATAAGTACATGTGTTGTCCTCCAAAGTCTGTAAGTACTTGTAAGTACATGTGTCGATCTTTATAGCCTGTAAGTCTGTAAATACATGTGTCACCTCCATAACCTGTAAGTACGTCTGTCATCCTCCACAGCCTGTAAGTACATATGTCGCCCTCCATAGCCTGTAATTACATGTGTCATCCTCTACAGCCTGTATGTACATATGTCGTCCTATATAGCCTGTAAGCACATCGGTTGCCCTCCATAGCCTGTAAGTACATTATCGTCTTCCATAGCCTGTAAGTACATGTGTCGTCCTCCACAGCCTGTAAGTACATGTGTCGCCCTCCATAGCCTGTAAGTCATTATCGTCCTCCATTCCCTTTAAATACAAGTATGACTTATTTTTGAATTCTTTATAAATGTATTGCAGCACGTTTTATCAATAGATGAATAAACGGCTCTAGTAGTTTCAGTACTTTTTATATAAACCAAGTTTCTTAATCTTAGAAGCCGCTCTGAAATTTCTGCAGACAATTTTTGGAACTGCTTTCTTCATAAATATTCAGACTTCCGACAATGAACATTTGTATACAAATAACGCGATGTGGAGAGGGACTTATGTAGATATAGAGAAGCATGTTTGCTAAGTTGTTTTCGGTATTATGTAAGATCAGTAGACAGTAAGTTATCGCTGTAATTAAGATTCCAGGCATACACCTCTAACATCTTAACGATCGCATATTATCGTTTTCCCGGCAATCTATATATACAGCTTTAAGACCTTGACGATCGTATATTATCGTTTTTTCCCGGCAATCTATACAGCTTTAAGACCTTGACGATCGTATATTATCGTTTTTCCCGGCAATCTTCGAAGACACCATGATTTCTTCCTAGAATGCGACGGAAAGATTTAATTAAGCTGTACGACTGATTTATAGCAAAAGCTGCGTGACGTCATGGAATATTTTGTCACATAATTACAAATATACAGTTAATGTTTCCAGTGAAACAGAACTTAATGTAACAGTATTTAGTGTTTACCTTTTATTTTCCTTCTCTTTCGCTGAAATAAAATAAATGTAATTTATTTGTCATTATGTATATAAAATAATAAATAAAGAAATAAATGAATAAATGAATGAATGAATAAAAAATAAAAAAAAAATAAATAAATAAATAGATAGATAAATAAATAAAGTCATGTATTTCAGTCACTTACAGTGTAGATAAGCAGAGAGCATGGAACAAGGTGGTACTGCTGAAGAAGAGATTTCAACTTACTACATTCGAGAGATCTTCAAACGAAATTTTAAAAGATTTTACCATGCAGGTATAGTAATACATAGAAATAACCATAATGGCGAAACCGACATCTTAGAAGAAATACTAGTTTGGTCGCACATTGTTGGCATTATGTATAAATATGCGCATGTCATCAAGTCGTAAAACATGTACTTGTAATTCTGTTTTTGTCACTGAGAATATGCAGTGGTTGATCCAGGGGTTTTAGAAAAGAACCTTGGGAGATAACATAGAAGAGACATTGGCGGATAAGAAGGCTGCTGTACACTTTCATAGCCCAAAATTGACCTCAGGTTAGTTCACATTTTCAGAATGAACCATTATCAAACTACGGTAAAAGTATGTTGTAAAATCGAATAAGAGTATTAGTTCATAAACATCGTGTATACAATTAAGTGAACCATAGGTGCATTGCGATGACTTCAGCAATGTTCAAGGGCGAAACTGTGGATGTCCACAATGTATATAATCAGTATTCAACGTCCATTCCGAGAATAGACCATTTCCGAGTTTCATTTCTTTTATTATAAATCTTAAATTTCAGAAGAATTGTTTGTCTATAGGCACGTGAATTGAACGATATTTTTTAAGATTAGTTGAAGCAAAAAGGATTACAATTGAATAAGCCAAAGGAAAAAAGGGATATCTATTCAATACTTAAAAAACAAATTTGCACTTTAATTTGTCAAAATTTGAAACGTCAATATTTGTCAGTAGTCACGTGCTTTCTATGGTAATATTTAAGAATTTCAAAGTGTAATCGAAAACTCGAAATTAGTCTATTTCGCATACATAGATACTAAATAAATAAATAAATAAATAAAAAATTAATAGATAAATACATGTAAATAAATAAATAACTAAATAGATGAATAAATAAAGAACGTGAAAGAGAACTACATATTTACTGATTTATTTTTATTTATTGTTTTCTGATTGTCTATTATTGAGTGCCGCATCTTTTTCTGAACTCAACTGGATTATGATGTGTAATAAATTCAATATCCCAGTATGATCAATAGTGGGTCGGGGAATGTGTCTCTCCTTTATTTATATCCACCAGTAGATTGCCACTGGAGTCAGAAATAACGCCCTACCCCATTTTCTACACAGTTTTATAGTTTATGCACAATCTGTAATAAATATACCCGGTATGAACCAATATTTCTGGCATTTATTTAACATAGTTTGACACGAAATGTAAAATGCATTGTACATAAACATGCCTGAGCAGTACACACGCGTATATCGCCTTAAATCTGTACCTACATACATATACATATGTACTATGTATGTAGTAAATTTACATGAGCAATTTGTTAAGATAAAGCCCATGAGATTTGACAGGTAAGTGCATTTGAAACGAGGCCTGCGTCGACCCCATAGTAATGAGTATCTGTGCTCATAAATAATGTACGTGCTAGACCTTTAAACATTCACAACACGACCCACATGCCGAATGCATAGTTTGGGATGCAGTTTCTGTGTTTTATTACTATTGATTCGCCAAGGACGGCGATGGAATTTGGACAATTAAACGCACTAATTGTCTTTACTATTTAATGCAATGGCAACAAAGCTTAAGGGATTGCGAGATCGTGCAAATAGCGCGGACTTTCAGTGTATTTCTTGTGCGCCTTGGTGTCGATTTTTGTCGGGTGTTTTGATTGTAGTCAAGAACAAAATCCAGGACAAATTGTGTTCGGCAAGTTTGAAAAATTGTTGATCTATTATCTTAAGGTTTCGTTTAGAGTTACTGAGCGACGTGTTAACGAAGCAGTAAAATGGTGAACCTGTTTGATTCTTTTTTTACAACATACCAATATTATGGTTTTTACATGGTGACGGTATTTGCACAGATGCAATGCACAGAAATTAGAAGAAGAAGAAGAAGAAGTAGTATTAGTTATAGTAGTAGTAGTAGTAGAAGTAGTAGTAGTAGTAGTAAGAAGAGAAGGAGGAAGGAAGAATTTTTGTATTTATTATTTATTAACCAAGGCACAAACTTACAAGTACATTTATATCGATACATATACAATATTTAACCAGTTACAATGTATTTTGGTGGCGTTAGGACCATTTTTGAACTGTTGTAGTCAGGAACATGCCGGTATGACCCGGTCAGTAGTGTGAATACTGTGTGCAGTCCTGATGGTACAGTGCGACAATGTCACGTGTGACAATGTCACGTCTCTCTACGTCACACCTGCTTGCGATACTTATCTTATTGTGTGTAATAATACAGGCAATTCTAAATTAATTGTATCTATAGTATCAGACCAGGCAAGCAAGTGTCCTCTACACTAGAATTGTTAACCGTAAACTAGCTTTTTAAATCAAAATATTGTTCTTTTTCTTCCGTATGGATGTGAAATCTGGTTGTTTCCTTTCTTTTTTTCTTTTTTTTTTGAATATTAAAGGCTTACAAAGTATGCAATGCAAGAGTTAAAGGTCTGTGTTACTGTGTATAAAGAGTACTACACTCTGTTTGTTGTATTAAAACGCCAACCTTTAATATACGCTGAACTTTACTTTTTTGTTTTTGCTTTTTAATGTTTATTTTATTTTTTTTGGGGGGGGGGGTGATGTTGTGATTGTTTTGCTTTTATCTTTTTTGTTTGTATTCTTTCTTATTTTTATTTGCATTACTTAAATCAATGAAACTATTATTCTTGTTATAAAACTTCTACTAAATGATTACGATATGAACATAGCAGGACAAAAATGTAGAGACTATCTTGAATGACCTAGGTTTATTCTTATATTTGACAATCGCATAATATAGACAGTCTTAAAGGTCATGGGAAACTTACATTATACAAATTTATGTCTTTGCTTAAATAAAATATATATGCTTTAAATAACATCCTCATATTTTTTTGTTTTTGAAAATAATTACTCGTTCTGGAGATATTGGTATTTGAATATAAATGTAAATGTGTGTTGCTTCGGCAAGTTTCGTGGTTTTTCGTGACTGTGATCGCTATGACGTTATATTAGGTCAATTACTATAAGAGCTGTATTCAAAACCTGTATGTTACATGGAGAAATGTCGTGCTTGACCTAATGTGACATCACAACGTTTCATTTCTGTAGGGGTATTTAACTGTATTTACTCTTAATTACTGACATTTTGAATGCAATTATGCCTATATGATACAGTAGAAAAATCTGATTTTTATACAAGAAGGTTAATATTTCCACGTATCACTATTTTCATGATAAAAATTTATGTTTCCCATGACCTTTAAGATTGAAAAAACATTACTTTTGTTTTCTAAACAAAATTGAATTATTCCAACTAAATTCTGTACAACTTTGAATCATACCTCTAATCCCCTGGCCATAATACCTCTGATCCCTGACCATAATGCCGTTAATCCCTTGACCTTTATAGCTCCAATCCCAGACCATAATACCTCTAATTCTGAACCATAATACCTGTAACCCGAACCAAAATGCCCCTAATCCCTGATCATAATGCCGCTAGTCCCTGACCATAATGCCGCTAGTCCCTGATCATAATGCCGCTAGTCCCTGACCATAATGCTTGTAATCCCGAATCATAATGCCTCTAATCTCGGACCATAATGCCTCTAATCTCCTGACCATAATGCCTCTAATCCCAGACCATAATGCCTCTAATCCCCTGACTCTAGTTCCTCTAATCACCTGTCCATAATACCTCTAATCCCCTGTTTATAATACCTCTAATACTCTGGCCATAATACCTCTAATACTCTGGCCATAATACCTCTAATACTCTGGCCATAATGCATCTAATCTATGACCATAATACCGCTGTTTCCCGAACCATACGACGTCTAATATCTGACCGTAATGCCTTTAATCCCTTGCCTATAATACCTCTAATCCCTAACCATAATGCCTCTAATCCCTGACTATAATACCTCTAATCCCTGATCATAATACCTCTAATCCCCTGCCTATAATACCTCTAATCCCTGATCATAATACCTCCAATCCCCTGCCTATAATACCTCTAATCCCGTCCATAATACCTCTAATACTCTGGCCAAAATACCTCTAATCCCTAACCATAATATCTCTAATCCCCTGTCTATAATACCTCTAATCCCTAACCATAATACCTCCAATCCCCTGCCTATAATACCTCTAATCCCGTCCATAATACCTCTAATACTCTGGCCAAAATACCTCTAATCCCTAACCATAATATCTCTAATCCCCTGCCTATAATACCTCTAATCCCGTCCATAATACCTCTAATACTCTGGCCAAAATACCTCTAATCCCTAACCATAATACCTCTAATCCCCTGTCTATAATACCTCTAATCCCTAACCATAATACCTCTAATCCCCTGCCTATAATTCCTCTAATCCCTCACCATAATAATCTAATCCACTGACCATAACGCCTCTTATCTCGGGCCATAATGCCTCTAATTCCCTGGCCATGATAGCTCTAATCCTTGACCATACTGCTTTGAATCCCTGATCATAATGTCTCTACTCCCCTGACCCCAGTTCCTGTAATCCCCTGCCATAATACCTCTAATCCCACACCATAATGCTTCTAATCCCCTGACCCTAGTTTCTCTAATCCCGTGTCCATGATACCTTAAATCCCAGACATTAATGCGTCCAATCCCCTGATTTTATTTTCTCTAATCCCGTGCTCACAATTCCTTTAATCCCAAACCATAACACTTCATATCCCCTGACCTTACTGCTTCTAATCTCGGACCATGATGCCTCTACTCGCTGACATAACACCTCTAATTCCGAACCGTAATGCCTCTAATCCTCTGATCCTAACACCTCTAATCCCCTGGCCATAATACCTCAAATCCCTAACCAAAATGCCTGTAATCCCTTGACCTTTAACCTCTGATCCTTTGACCCGTATACCTTTAATCCTGACCATAATACCGCTGTTCCCTGAACCGTAATGCCTCTAATTCCTAACCGTAATGCCTTTAATCCCCTGCCTATAATAACTCTAATCCCTAACCATAATACCTCTAATCCCTTGACTATAATACCTCTAATCCCTGATCATAATACCTCCAATCCCCTGCCTATAATACCTCTAATCCCGTCCATAATACCTCTAATACTCTGGCCAAAATACCTCTAATCCCTAACCATAATACCTCTAATCCCCTGTCTATAATACCTCTAATCCCTAACCATAATACCTCTAATCCCCTGCCTATAATTCCTCTAATCCCTCACCATAATAATCTAATCCACTGACCATAACGCCTCTTATCTCGGGCCATAATGCCTCTAATTCCCTGGCCATGATAGCTCTAATCCCTGACCATACTGCTTTGAATCCCTGATCATAATGTCTCTACTCCCCTGACCCCAGTTCCTGTAATCCCCTGCCATAATACCTCTAATCCCACACCATAATGCTTCTAATCCCCTGACCCTAGTTTCTCTAATCCCCTGTCCATGATACCTTAAATCCCAGACATTAATGCGTCCAATCCCCTGATTTTATTTTCTCTAATCCCGTGCTCACAATTCCTTTAATCCCAAACCATAACACTTCATATCCCCTGACCTTACTGCTTCTAATCTCGGACCATGATGCCTCTACTCGCTGACATAACACCTCTAATTCCGAACCGTAATGCCTCTAATCCTCTGATCCTAACACCTCTAATCCCCTGGCCATAATACCTCAAATCCCTAACCATAATGCCTGTAATCCCTTGACCTTTAACCTCTGATCCTTTGACCCGTATACCTTTAATCCCTGACCATAATACCGCTGTTCCCTGAACCGTAAAGCCTCTAATTCCTAACCGTAATGCCTTTAATCCCCTGCCTATAATAACTCTAATCCCTAACCATAATACCTCTAATCCCTTGACTATAATACCTCTAATCCCTGATCATAATACCTCCAATCCCCTGCCTATAATACCTCTAATCCCGTCCATAATACCTCTATTACTCTGGCCAAAATACCTCTAATCCCTAACCATAATACCTCTAATACTCTGGCCATAATGCCTCTAGTCCCTGACCATAATACCGCTGTTTCCCGAACCATACTACCTCTAATATCTGACCTTTATGCCTTTAATCCCCTGCCTATAATGCCTCTAATCCCTAACAATACTACCTCTAATCCCCTACCTGGAATACCTCTAATTTCGGGCCATAATGCCTCTAATCCACTGACCATAACGCCTCTTATCTCGGGCCATAATGTCTCCAATTCCCTGACCGTGATACCTCTAATCCCTGACCATAATGCCTCTAATCCCTGACCAGTATGCTTTTAATCCCTGATCATAATGCCTCTACTCCCCTGACCCCAGTTCCTCTAATCCCCTGCCCATAATACCTCTAATCCCACACCATAATGCTTCTAATCCCTTGACCCTAGTTTCTCTAATCCCCTGCCCATAATACCTTAAATCCCAGACAATAAAGCGTCTAATCCCCTGACCCTAGTTTCTCTAATCCCCTGCTCATAATTCCTTTTATCCCAAACCATAATACCTCAAATCCCCTGAACTTACTGCTTCTAATCTCGGACCATGATGCTTCTAATCGCTGACATAACACCTCTAATTCCGAACCGTAAAGCCTCTAATCCTCTTACCTTAACACCTCTAATCCCTGACCATAACCATTGTTTCCCGAACCGTAATGCCTCTAATCCCTATCCGTAATGCCTTTAATCCCCTGCCTATAATACCTCTAATCCCTTACCATAATACCTCTAATCCCCCGACCATAATGCCTCTAATCTCGGACCATAATACCTCTAATCCCCTGGTCATAATACCTCTAATCCCTGACCATAATGCCTCTAATTCCCTGACCATAATGCCTCTAATCCTGAGTCATAATGCCTCTAATCCCCTGACCATAATACCTCTAATCCCGAACCATAATGTCTCTAATACCTGATCATAAAACCTCTAATCTCGAACTATAATGCCTTTAATCCCCTGATCATGATGCCTCTAATCTCGGACTATAATACCTCTAATCCCGAACTATAATGCTTCTAATTCCCTGACCACAATGTCTCTAATCCCTGACCATAATGTCTCTAATCCCAGCCTAGAATGCCTCTAATATCTTAACCCTAACACCTCTTACCCCCTGCCAATAATACTTCTAATTTCCTGATTATAATTCCTCTTATCCTTTGCCTATTATGCCTCTAATCCCCTAACATCTCTAATACTCCGCCCATAATGCCTCTATACTCTCATCAAATACACCTATAATCCCGTGATCACAGTGCCTCTGGACCCCTGTTCATAATGCCTCTAATCCGATGTCCAATACGCTTCTAATCCTTTGGTCACAGTGCCTCTGGACTCCTGCTCATAATGCCTCTAATCCCATATCCAATACGCTTCTAATCCTTTGGTCACAGTGCCTCTGGACTCCTGCTCATAATGCCTCTAATCTCATATCCAATACGCTTCTAATCCTTTGGTCACAGTGCCTCTGGACTCCTGCTCATAATGCCTCTAATCCCATATCCAATACGCTTCTAATCCTTTGGTCACAGTGCCTCTGGACTCCTGCTCATAATGCCTCTAATCTCATATCCAATACGCTTCTAATCCTTTGGTCACAGTGCCTCTGGACTCCTGCTCATAATGCCTCTAATAGTCTGATTCTACCATGTGTGAACATTCCAATACCCACGACTGTCACCATATCTATCTGCTTACATGAACACCAACACATCTTCCCCTTACAGCAAAACTTGTGCTATTGCTGTGTACTAGGTACAATGGTTTAGACAGAACGGAAATATTATAGAAGGTGAGGGTCATGGAAACCCAACTCATTTATAACTACATCTTCTAGGCCTACGTATATTTTTGCACATGTAAGTACTGTGTCACGTTTTTGATGATTTCAATTTTCATGATATATTGCGATCTCAGTGCACTTTGTCGTTAAACTTGTTATATCATGACGTAACGGGATTTCAATTTCATAAAGGTCATGTTGTGATCAAAGTACTGAATAGTACTTATGGAAGCTGATTATTGAAATTTGGACATTATTTTGAAGGAAGGATGAGTGTAAAGAATATAGACTATAAAGTAGATATAAAGGAATTACAAAACATGTATACTCTGCGATGCAGACACAAAACAGACCTACGCGAAGTGTCTACCGTATCACGTGACCTCGGTTTTTACTGTCTCATTGAAAACAAAAAGACAGTGAGAAACTATCGACAGGAGTCGAACCTGAACCTTTCGGTCACACACCTAGCATCCATGCCGGCTCAAAATGGAAATGAGAATAGTCTTAAACATATCGGTTTGGCATGTCCGGTTCGGCATGTCAGGTTTGACATGTTCGGTTCGGCATGTCAGGTTTGACATGTTCGGTTGATAAAAGATATATCCTGACTTTGAATTTAGTTTATAATCACTTTACTGTGTTCTTCTTTACTTATAAATTCGCCGAAGAATCTTGTGTTGAATATTACCTTGTGCCTTCATCGTAGAAATTAGCTTTGTATATGATAGAAATACATAATTATAGTTTATCATGTGACTTGGTATTTTCCTCAGTGTCTTACATTCTAAAAGTATTGCTCCTTTCTTCATAATAACTGATGTGCTTTATCAAAAAGTGCAACTTCACATTCAATGTTAAGCAGGTTTAGTATCTTTTAGAATGTAATAAGGAATTTTGAAGTGTATGAGAGTCTGGCGGACCCCGTAATAACACCTTTCTACCTTTTTAGAACTTAAAAGTGACTACAAAATCGTAAAAACAACAGGATTTACCAAGTTTAGCCGAGACTGTGTTAGTATTCCTAAGGCAAGCATTCTAAGTACGTTATATAACGGTTAACGCGATTGGTTTACGATGATGCATGTATCGTTGGAGTTTATAAATTAAAGCCCTTCAGTCAAGTTTAGTACACCTCTATTGGAAGTTAATGAACACTGTAGAAAATAGGCTTTTCTCAATTTGAAACCGATAGCAAACAGAAGCTGATTGCCATTGCCTTCCAATAATAAAATAAAAAGAAAAAAAAAGCAGAAAAGTAAAAAACTAAATTAAGAGGTAAATAAATAAATAAATAAATAAATAAATAAATAAATAAATAAATAGATAGATAAAAACCCCATCAATCTAAAGAAACTATTCCAAACCTTTAATAAGACAAGAATGAAGACCCTAAAAATAATAAGAAATTAATGTAGAAATAATATGAAATATTGTAAATAAAAAATGATATGAAATATACAAAATCAAACTATACTGCTGCTGCAACATTCACTGTATATTCATAGATCTCAGTAGACGCGATGCGATGCAAGAGTTATCTTCTCCTGCTTATTCAGCAACATCTGCCGTGAATGCCAGAAACATACAGACGTCACAAATATTCAACACTGCACATATGAATGTATCGCTAAAACAGAAATGGATGGAAAGTGTCATGGATAATAAAAGTGTCAAACAATTGTTGTCATTTACTCGGTTGGCACCCAATATAAACCTATTTATGGCATGTTTTATATAATCATTTCAGTGGAAGTTGTTTATGTTCGGCGTTCAGGGTCCATCTTCATACGTGATAACAGGATGGGGCGCACTTTGTGTGCATGCTGACCTGGTTTAAAACATATACAACTGCGATTTAATTCAGTAAATTAGGGGTCATCTATTAAATGTGACGCGTAGGTATTTTACACGAGTTTAACTGTTGTCCTGTAGTTACATATTTCGTATACAATACTTGTATCTATATACAATGTATATGCTGCTTAACTGCATTTATCTCTTCGAGTTTAGATAAGTAAAGGGTCAAATTTGACTTTAATATTTGTCATCTTTTCATTTAACATTTGGAGAAACATGTTCAATTTTTCGGTAGTAGTAGTAGTAGTAGTGGTGGTGGTAATAGTAGTAGTATTTAATGTGGTACACCTAGCATCTAGCATACTTCTCAGAACACTTCATTTAATTCTGTAATGGTAAACGTAGTAGTAGTAGTAGTAGTAGTAGTAGTATATTTAATGTGGTGCACCTAGCATACTTCTCAGAACACTTCATTTAATTCTGTAGTGGTTAAAGTAGTAGTAGTAGTAGTAGTAGTAGTAGTTGCAGTAATAGTAATAGAAGAAGTAGTAGTAGTAGTAGTAGTAGTAGTAGTAGTAGTATATTTAATGTGGTGCACCTAGCATACTTCTCTGAACACTTCATTTATTTTCTGTAATGGTTAAAGTAGTAGTAGTAGTAGCAGCAGCAGCATCAGCGGTTGAAATCATAATGAATGTCACTCAGGTGACCCGAATGAGTGAGCGTCTCGTGTTTGACTTCCACGTTAGTCATGAATGTTCCATAAATTACAGAAAACCCAGAAAGATTTCAATGATTTCAATGCTACACACATAATAAAACGTGAAATAAATGTGAAATAATTATAAAAATTGCAATAACGATAGAATATCAGGAGATGGCGATGACGACACCTCCACTAAACCCTCCGTAGAGAGCTTCATGACAAATTCCTCACTGCCAAACGAATACGATTCGCATGTAAGACATAGCAATGGCCAGAGTTATGGAGTTGTGTCATTCATATCAACGTAAGGCATACATCTTGTAAATTTTCAGTTTGTAAACTATATTTTGATACATACAGACAGTTCTGAAGTGTACTGTATTATATATATTTTCATGTAAATGACGTTACACATTATAAAATTTTCCACCTGATGCCACCTTGGATTTCCATCTGCTGCCAGCTTGAAATTCCACCTGATTCTAGCTTAGATTTCCACTTGATGCCAGCTTGGATTTCCACGTAATGCCATTTTGGATTTCCACCTGGTGCTAGTTTGGATTTTCGGAGGTCCATCAATGTCCATTTGGTTTGCTAATTTTAGTACCAAAGCGCTACTTTCACATCTTAAAGTACATCTATCCAGTACAATGATTAATAGACGAGAATACGAGTGCTCTGTATAATACCCCAAACTTAAGCTAGAGGACATTCTTTATGTGTGTCTAAATCATGTAGATTAAATGTAGAATATCTCGAAGTCACATCGAGCTTATAAACATCGGTAAGTTTGATCAACCGTCATGACATGGGACTGAATCTACATAGGACAGAGGTGAGCATTTATAGTGAATCTTAGCTCGCGCAGCTTGTTGCGGAGGGAATATAGTAACGCCACCGTCCGTATGCGTGTGTGTATGTATATATGTATGTATGTATGTATGTATGTATGTATGTATGTGTTCGCTTGTCCAGACCATAGATTTTTAACGCCTACATGGATTTCAATAATATTACACATGATTGTTGCTTACAACTCAAGGAAGTGTCATGACCTTGTCTCAGGGTCAGATTCTCAAAGTCAAGGTCACAATGGGCTAGAATGGTACAAAATTGATTGAATTAATCATCATCATCATCATCATCATCGTCGTCGTTGTCGTCATTATTATTTTCATTTTTATGGGAAATTTAAGCCGGTGTGGCTCAGTGGATAAGGTGCTCGGTTCGTGACCAAGCGATACCGGGTTCGACTCCCGCCCTGGGCGCACTGGTGTTCTGTCTTTCGGATTAGACAGTAAAAATCGAGGTCCTGTGGCACGTAAAAGATCCCTCACTGCTTCGGGTGGGTCCTTGCAAAGGTCTACATTTTGATGCAACGCATCAGGCAGATGCCGTCACCATATACATGTACGTGAAATAATCGTGAAATGACGTAAAACAATATTCGATCAATCAATCATTTATGAGAAATTGAAATAATGCGTGCTATCTAATCAATGCCTCACTGTATGATCGACGAAAGACAACTCGTAGAAAAATATTAATAAATTGGAAACCTGCACCGGAGTTGTAGCATTTTGATACATTGATTTGATAATCGCTTCTGTTTGCTCAGTCATTGATACAGCTGGGATTTGTACATTTCTTTTAATCAAATATCAGAATGAATCTGATCGAAAATATATGGAGAGCAAACGCACCATAGACAATGGCAACGGAAGTGTAATATTGTATTTTTCAAATTTGAAGTAAGAGTTATGGCAATGTCCTCGAGGGCAAAGCCCGATCAGACGCGCAGTAGCGCTTGTTTACTCCGTGTCACATTATCACTAGTTCGCACCACGACATATGGCGAATTACTACCCGCCACAACTTGTCAACTCTTGTATACAACTCGAACTGATGTCTTAACATGTCGAAGAAAATTTAATGCTTTTTTTCATATCATTAGTGCTCAGCAAACAGAGGTCAAAAGTTTAAAAGTTTTATACCCCTATCACATCGTCAAGAGCTATGGTCCTTTACAACTTACCATAACTATTCAGGTGTGGTGCAGGGCTCAAATCGATGTCTTTTCATGTCGTAGAAACGTCTCTCCCTATTGTAAGTACTCCTCAGACAGCGGCGAGAATTCTAAACGGTTTAAACTGTCGTGAGAGTTTTTGTATCGCACACATATCTAGTGCATGGTGTCTTGGTGTCGCCCAGAACTTGTACACGTGTTGTTGACATGTCTTCATACCGCAATCGCATCGTACTAGTATCGTCATCACTGGTACATTCTCGTTGTACATTGTCAGAACTCGTGAACATTGTATTGACTCATGCATATTGTTTCATCTTGTGCTCATTGTTACATTTCGTGTACATTGTCACAACTCGTGTACATCGTCTGAACTCTTGTACATTGCCACGACTCGTGTACATTGTCAGAACTCGATTGTATCCTGGTGTTGAAGCTTGGTTGCAAAGAAAGTGCCACACGCAGATTGTAGAGGTGTTGTTGATACTCGTCCCAAAAAGATAATCGTGCTGCTCGTGCATCAATGTGGAAGACAACTGGAATAGTGTGGAGGGAGCTCGAGCAATGTGGAAGACAACTGGAATAGTGTGGAGGGAGCTCGAGCAATGTGGAAGACAACTGGAATAGTGTGGATGGAGCTCGAGCAATGTGGAAGACAACTGGAATAGTGTGGATGGAGCTCGAGCAATGTGGAAGATAACTCGATCAGGAAGGAAGACATATCAATAATGACTGTGTTTGATCACCAGATCACGTGTACAGTACATTATCATATCAGTACTGCTAATGAAGGTTGATCACCAAAACACGTGTACAGTGCATGATCACCTGAACACGTGTACAGTGCATGATCATCAGTCCACTTGTACAGCCATTATCATATCAATACTGCTAATTAAGTTTGATCACCAGAACTCATGTACAGTACGTCATCACCAAAACATGTGTGCAGTGCATTATCATATCAATACTGCTAACGACGTCTGATCACCAGATCACGTGTACAGTTCATGATCACCAAAACACGTGTACAGTGCATAATCACCAGAACACGTGTACAGTACATTATCATCAATACTGCTAATAATATCTGATCACCAGAACACGTGTACTGTGCATGATCACCAGAACACGTGTACTGTGCATGATCACCAGAACACGTGTACAGTGCATGATTGGTATTTTTTATCAAACTAGTGCATACATGAAATATTTTAGAAGTTTATTATTACTAACACGGGGTTTTATATCAAAATCTGAAATAATTTTATGATCTACAAATTTTGTGAGTTGTACAAAATAACATTAATTTTATACTACTATTTGTTAAGCAGTCTTTAAGGAGTAGTATTTCTTCATACAAGCTGTAATCTACAGTCACTGTATATTGCATATTCTCTCTGGGATTGCATCGATGACCCCCCACGAAGGATTCATTTGTGTGTCATAGGAATGCTTTTACAATTATATTACTTATGTAGTTAGAACCCTTAAAATACAACAAATCCTCACTTCTGTCGATTTTACATTGCTGTTTAAGGGCGAATGACAAAGACAGGTAAAAATGAAAAGTAACCTTGACGAAAAGCCCTGACTAAAATCTTAAAAAGCATTAAAAATGAATTTAGATATATTTTTATGAACAATATTATCAATAGAATTAAGTACTTAATTAAACATTCAATGATAGATTAAAAACACAAATGTTATCAATGTGATTAAAACTGAAGATGGGAACAAGAAAGATGATCGAGAAGTTGTTGTTGTGGCTGTGGTTGTTGTTACTGTCGCTGTTGTTGTTTCTTCTGTTGTTACTGCCGCTGTTGTTGCTTCTTCTGTTGTTACAGGTTCCGTGGTTGTTCCTTCGGTTGTAACTAATTCATTTGTACTTTCCGCTGTTGTTACTGGTTCAGTGGTTATTTCTTCTGTAGATACCGGTTCTGTTGTCATTGACTCAGTGGTTATTTCTTCCGTTGTTACTGGCTCAGTGGTTATTTCCTCCGTTGTTACTGGTTCGGTGGTTATTTTTTCTGTCGTTACTGGTTCGGTGGTTATTTCCTCTGTTGTTACTGGTTCGGTGGTTATTTCCTCTGTCGTTACTGGTTCGGTGGTTATTTCCTCTGTTGTTACTGGTTCGGTGGTTATTTCCTCTGTTGTTACTGATTCTGTGGTTATTTCCTCTGTCGTTACTGGTTCAGTGGTTATTTCCTCTGTTGTTACTGGTTCGGTGGTTATTTCCTCTGTTGTGACTGGCTCAGTGGTTATTTCCTCTGTTGTGACTGGCTCAGTGGTTATTTCCTCTGTTGTGACTGGCTCAGTGGTTATTTCCTCTGTTGTTACTGGTTCAGAGGTTATTGGTTCAGTTGAGACTGATTCCGTAGTCACAGCTTCCGTTGTTATTGGTAATCTCTCATCTTATAAAAGTAAAATAGATATTGAATAAAATCAGGAAATGCAGGTTGTATGATATGAAACTTTTTATATACTTTACGATCTTTGAATCATATGAGATATGTATTTTATACCAGGTTATGGCACTGTAATTCATGCGAACTGAATAATATGAATCAAAGAACTTCGTTATGTTATGTGGTAAGATAAGTTAGATCTATAAAACAATTAACAAAGACATAGGGAGGCAATTCCACAATTATTTCTTAATTACATTATGTGCCGTATCTGATAAATTATGGAATAATTTTGTCTGCATATTTTTGTCTTATGTTTGTTTTATTTTGCCCGGTATTTCGATCAGTCAGATTCCTTGCTTCCTTTTTCCTATAAAAGGGTATACTACATTTATGTCGTATGCTGTGTTGAGATTTGTTAAGATCCTTTTTTGTTTTGTCTTTGGCGGGTTAACTAAACAAGAGACACTAACTCATCATGTCATATCATCATGTTGATCTAATTCCGTGTTGCTGCAGGTTAAATTGTGACCGGTTCTGTTTCATTGGGTTTGGTCGTTGTAAATCAATGACGTTTGTTACTTCAATTGACCGTCCTTAGTCGGTATCTTAACCGCAGCACTATCGAATATTTTTATGTCGTTTTTCAGTGTATATTCTATTATTTTCATGATTTGTATGCATGTCCTTGTTGATTTTTGTCATACAGCTTTATCAGATGCCTTCAGTTCAATAGGTATATTTCTTGTGTTGTGACCGGTTCAGTGGTTATTTCTGCTGTTGCTACTGGTTCAGTCAGTATTTCCTCTGTTGTCTCTGGTTAAGTGAGTAATCTCTCCGTGGTGACCGGTTATATTTTTTTCTATATCTTATGCATGTTGCCTTACTTTGGTAATTCAAAGTATACAGTATACTTAGCAGGAGGTTGTCTGGGCGCTGAGTAGACATATACTGGCACGGTTACCGCACCCTAATCTCCTACTGATCATTAAGAAACGATAATCCATGGGAATATGACACTTATCACTTCATTATACAAACACATATATATTTCTAACATTCGATTTCAGAATAGCACATCAAATAATTGGAAAAATAAGTCGTCATTTTAAAGGTCTTTGTGGCATGAGTTTGGTGATGTAATAGAACATGTTTTGTTTTTGTTTTTATTGGTTTGTTTGTTTGGGGTTTTTTCTCGTTCAAACAAGCTGTTTGGTTTCAAAAGCATTATGTGGACTTTGTAATCCTGTGTGAGCAAAGTTGAAATATATTAGTGTTTTCTGTATGTTTGGGGCATCAATATTCGGTGAAAATATCCAAACAGAATTTCCGTAATTCACGCTGTTGTGTCCACTATATAATTCGGATTGTGCCTCTTTGTGACCTTACAGGAAGCGATAAGGACTGAAAAACTCTTTAAAGGATGTAAACGACAATAAAACATCCCACCAACAATTGGTATGTCGATGGATTATATATGGGTTTGCTTGATAATGGTGGTCGAGTACATTTTCGAAGTCAAATTGGTTGTCACTTTATTGTCATCTGATACATGCTTGCCAAAATAATGGATTCGTAACTTTTAAGTTCGAAATCGTTATGACCTCATGCCACCAAAGGGCATATTACAGTGACAGTGTCATTATACTTACCACCAAAGGGCATATAACAGTGACAGTGTCATTATACTTATGACTTATATTGTCATTATCTCCTATCAAGCACATCAAACACCAGAAGACGGACCCATCTTTTTTCACAAACATTTGTTACACATCGCTAAATGACAACAAGAAAAGAAACTGAAAATTAATTGATTTATCTAGACAAATATTTTGATGGCATAAAAACCGAACTGAAACTAGTGTGATGAAAATGAAGATGGAGACAAGAACCATAACCCAGAAGGTTTTGTATCAAATTTTGAAACAGTTTCATGAATAACAAATTTTGTAAAATGTGCGAAATAACATTAATTTCATACTACTGTTTGTTTCAAAAATACAGTTTCTTCTCAATTTTAGCAGCTTTTAAAGAGTAGTGTTTCTTCATACAAGCTGTAATTTTTAATCACGGTATATTGTATATTGTCTTTGGGATTGCATCGATTATCCCCACGCATGATTCATTTGTGTGTCATAAGAATGCTTTTACAATTATATTACTTATGTAGCTAGATTCTTTGAAATACAACACATCCTCGTTCATATCAATTTTTAAATTGCTGTATAAGGGCGAATGACGAAAACAGATAAAACTTTCTAAACAACGCAAAATAAGCTTGAAGAAACACTCTTCTTACTAAAATCTTTAAAAGTAAATGCCAGTAACATTGTTACGCAAAAATTAAATTCATTGACATATCATGAACAATATTATCGATAAAATTAAGTACTTAAAACATTCAGTGATAGATTAAAAACACAAATGATATCAATGTGATCATAACTGAAGATGGGAACAAGAAAGATGATCGAGAAGTTGTTGTTGTGGCTGTTGTTGTTGTTACTGTCGCTGTTGTTGTTTCTTCTGTTGTAACTGCTGCTGTTGTTGCTTCTTCTGTTGTTACTGCCGCTGTTGTCACTTCTGTTGTTACTGCCTCTGTTGTTGCTTCTTCTGTTGTTACTGCCACTGTTGTTGCTTCTTCTGTTGTAACAGGTTTCGTGGTTATTTCTTCTGCTTCAGTTGTTATTTCTGTCGTGGTCGAATCAGTGGTTATTTCCTCTGTCGTAACTGGCTCCGTGGTAACTTCCTCTGTTGTTATTGATTCTGTTGTGACTGAGTCAGTAGTCATTTCCTCTGTTGTGACTGCTTCAGTGGTAACTTCCTCTGTTGTTAGTGGCTCAGTGGTTATTTCTTCTGTTGTGACCGGTTCTGTAGTCATTTCCTCTGTTGTGATTACCTCTGTAGTAATGTCTTCTGTTGTAACTGGTTCAGTGGTTATTTCCTCTGTTGTGACTGGTTCAGTGGTTATTTCCTCTGTTGTAACTGGTTCAGTGGTTATTTCCTCTGTTGTAACTGGTTCAGTGGTTATTTCCTCTGTTGTGACTGGTTCAGTAGTTATTTCCTCTGTTGTAACTGGTTCAGTGGTTATTTCCTCTGTTGTAAGTGGTTCAGTGGTTATTTCCTCTGTTGTAAGTGGTTCAGTGGTTATTTCTTCTGTTGTTATTGTGTTGGTAGTTATTGGTTGTGTTGTTACAGCTTCAGTTGTTATTGGTCTTCTCTCATCTAAGGAAAGTAGAAGAGAGTAGTAAAGCACGCTTAGATGAGAGAACTAAAGCACGCTTAGATGAGAGAAGTAAAGCAGGCTTTGCGATTGTTCGTAAATCCACCTCGTATTCAACATTCAAGTCTTGAAGAAGGCTTGCACATATTTAAGAAATGCAATGTTTTTGCGTCAATAGACGGTTCATTATAAAGTATTAGCAAATAAGCTAAGACACAGAAATATAATTTTGGCACCAAAGTACATTAGAGAAAAAGAAACCACATAACGTTGTAAAACTTCATTAGACTCGGAAATAGCGAGGTCCTTCTTAGTCCCCTCTATGGGATGTATGACCGTGCCACTGTACTTCCTATTTAACGACATGTACAATATCGCTGTGTTGTTATATGGTGTTAGGTTTTGTGATTCCTGCTCAGATACCAACTAACCAATATAATTTAAAAGTAGACACAGAGCTTATATTCTATAGACAATACTCTATTCTAAGTATGCAGGAAACGAATGCCACACGACAATGATGTAGCAATCATTCAAATATTAATGTGATAAATATAATTGTATAATTATTATCATTTAAAAAGAACACACACACACACACACACACACACACACACACACACACTTCTAATGATAATATGTAAAGAAAGAGACCTAATAATAGTTTTGTATTCCGTTCAAGGATCTGCTTTGACAATGTTTAAATCTTTGATTAAAATGTCTACCATCTCAACAAAATCTATAAATACTCAGTTTTAATTACTTAAAACTTTAACCTTATATCACCAATTTAACAAATGTAATGAAATTTTCTAAGTAAATAATAAGTTGTTTGTTCTATTATAATGCTTTTTCTTGGCATGTAGGAAGCTATTTCTCGCATTGTTCTTGATCGTTTGGAAGCCGGTGTGGCCCAGTTGATGAAGTGTCCGGCTCTTAACCTGTGATTTATGTTTTTAGTAATCTTTTGTATTATGCAGATTATTTTTATTATTCCATGATTATTTGTTTTAGTAATGTTTGGTATTATGTAGTGTTACTTCTATCAATCTATGATTTATTTGTTTTAGTAGTCTTTAGTATTGTGTAGTATTATTCTTATTAATCCATGATTTATTTGTTTTAGTAGTCTTTAGTGTTATGCAGTATTATTCCTATTAATCTATGATTTATTTGTTTTAGTAGTCTTTAGTATTATGCAGTATTATTCCTATTAATCTATGATTTATTTGTTTAGTAGTTTTTTGGTATTATGCAGTATTATTCTCATTAATCTATGATGTACTTGTTTTAGTAGTCTTTAGTATTATTTAGTATTATTCCTATTAATTTATTATTTGTGTTAGTAGTCTTTAGTATTATGTAGTATTATTCCTATTAATCTATGATTTATTTGTGTTAGTAGTATTTAGTATTATGCAGTATTATTCTTATTAATCTATGATTTACTTGTTTAAGTAGTCTTTATTATTATTTAGTATTATTCCTATTAATTTATGATTTGTATTAGTAGTCTTTAGTATTATGTAGTATTATTCCTATTAATCTATGATTTATTTGTTTTAGTAGTCTTTTAGTATATTGTGGTCTTATTTCTATTCATCTATGATTTATTTGTTTTAGTAGTGTCTAGTATTATGCAGTATTATTTCTATTAATCTATGATTTATTTGTTTAGTGGTCTTTAGTATTTTGTAGTATTATTTCTATTAATCCATGATTTATTTGTTTTAGTAGTATCTAGTAGTATGCAATATTACTCTTATTAATCTATGATTTACTTGTTTCAGTAATCTTTAATATTATTTAGTGTTATTCCTATTACTCTATGATTTATTTGTTTTAGTAGTCTTTAGTATAATGTGGTATTTTTCCTATTAATCTATGATTTATTTGTTTAGTAGTCTTTAGTATTATGTAGTATTATTCCTATTATTCTATAATTTGTTTTAGTAGTCTTTAGTATTATGTAGTATTATTCTTATTAATCTATGATTTACTTGTTTCAGTAATCTTTAATATTATTTAGTATTATTCCTTTTAATTTATGATTTGTGTTAGTAGTCTTTAGTATTATGTAGAGTTATTCCTATTAATCTATGATTTATTTGTTTTGGTAGCCTTTTAGTATATTGTAGTATTATTTCTATTCATCTGATTTATTTGTTTTAGTAGTCTCTAGTATTATGCAGTATTATTCCTTATTAATCTATGATTTATTTCTTTAGTTTTCTTTAGTATTGTGTAGTGTTATTTCTATTAATCTATGATTTGTTTGTTTTAGTGGTCTTTAGTATAATGTGGTATTCTTCCTATTAATCTATGATTTCTTTGTTTAAGTAGTATTTAGTAGTATGCAATATTACTCTTATTAATCTGATTTACTTGCTTTAGTAGTCTTTAATATTATTTAGTATTATTCCTATTAATTTATGATTTGTTTTAGTAGTCTTTAGTATTATGTAGTATTATTCCTATTAATCTATGATTTATTTGTTTTAGTAGTCTCTAGTATAATGTGTTATTATTTCTATTCATCTATGATTTATTTGGTTTAGTAGTCTCTAGTATTATGCAGTATTATTTCTATAAATCTATGATTTTTTTGTTTTAGTAGTATTTAGTATTATGCAGTATTATTTTCATTAATCTATGATTTACTTGTTTTAGTAGCATGTGCACCTGTAATATTGTTTAACTAGATTAATGCATTTGCTTTTAATGCAGTGTATCGGTACACTTTGTCTCAATGCTTTTGATCACCTTTTAAACGAACTTTTATGCATTCAAAAAGATTATATATACATTTTTTTCATAATATATCTTTCATATACATTCTGTAGTTTACCTAATTTATTTCTTTATGTAATTCTGTATTTATCTATTTACGATTAATCACATATATTTCCCGTAAGTGTATTTTCGTCATGATCTAACTCTGTATACATTCGCTGAAAAATAATTTCGCGACAAGTAATATACTTGTAATATTCTATAACAGACAAGGGGAAGCGATGACCTTATGTTCGCATGATGCCACGATCGAAATCAAGATAGGAAACACCATAAACTTAGATAAACTCCAAATTGCATAACTTTGACATAAACCGTGGGAAGGACTTACCGCACGTTCCAGTAGAAGCCAGAACATTGTCTATAGCTATGTCACTCAACTCGCTTAGTCCGCGAACTGCTTCAAAATACAACTGAAAGACAAATATGCAATAAATATACCTTCACCTGAGATAAGAGTGTAAGTGTCAGTGTTGGAAACACTTTATTGAACATAGCAAGTACTCAAAAAGGGTCAACGATACGATTGAACGGATAATTCTCAATATGATATAGAAATTCTCAATATGATATAAAGCACTTTACATGGTTTCCGATACAAAACCCTCATCAGACATGTTTTGCATCTGTTAAGAGCAGCTTACTTTGTATGAATTTGATACAGTGATGTTCATTGCTGCATCCATCCACATATCTCCTTGGTTACCAAATACTTGGAAGGGCATAGTTTGCGCATTCATCGAATCCTCTGTATACACCGTCAAAATTCCCATTCCGGTAACAGAGCCGAAAAGATGGTAGTGAAATGTTAGACATATAGTGCCTACATAATAGAAAACAAATCAACAATTAGAATATTAGCAAAACTAGATATCATACGTGATATATGCTGGGGTCCGAGTCAACAACTTCGATAGAATCCACCCGAAGACACAAGAAGTCAGATAAGAAGAAACACGATTTCACAACGTGTACCTTTGTGCGATAATCGCAGAACCATGTGCAATAATCGCAGTACCGACTTAACATGGTTAATATGACGTGTATCTGTCATTAATTTTCTTTATTACTGAGAAAGCAAGACAACTGTTAAATGTAAAAACATAACCCTTCAATCAAAAATGGTTCTGATGTAAAATTTCTGTGACTATTTGATTCCTTTCATTAATTAGGCAATCTATACGACTTTTATATCTCTTTAATTTAATATCTGGAAAATGTACTTGAACTTTCTTTAACAGGTATTCTTTTGCGAAGTAACCATACTTCAGAGAAGGATGTCTCACGCATATCCGGAAATACGTAAGATTGATTATACATTCAAGTTTTGTGTAACAACCCCTCAACATTGATCCAAAAACCAGATAGTGTATCGATAGAATGATTCAAGTCCGGTAAACTCTACTTTGCCAAGAATGCAGACAAATAGTTGAAATTGACTAAGCCGACCACTGCCAATTATACTTCGATTTTGGTACTTTCGGGCACCATTGATCCACAAGCAGTGAATCCCAAGAAATAATACATATATAATAATAATTCAGAGTACAGCGCGCTATAGGGTATTAGCAATTTCAGATAACTGTATGCCAGTTCCAGATGAAAAGTCAGTTTGTTAGAAGCGACCTACCTTCGAACGTTACTGTGGATTCTAGCAATGCTCTTTCCGCACACGAATAACTTGAGCCCTCTATATAAGCGTATCGCACCCCCTGAGCAGCGCCACTTGGACCAGTATGAGGGTATAGGGCAGTAGGTCCCTATCAAAATAATGGTTATATTTATGTATACACAAAACAATACAATATTTATTTATTCCCATAAAACAAGGGGCCCTTTCGGGCATATACAACAGCATATAGATTCATATTCTTTAGACAATTATAAAGACATTAAGGTGTTTGACATGATTATGGTAAATGAATTAATTAGTAGTAATAATGATATTATTATTTCACATCACAGGGTGTATTTTAGTTAATACATTCTTATCAATAATAATACACAGTACAGGAAGTATTTCAATAAGAAATGCATACTGACAATATAAAACCAATATAAAAGAGCTTACCATCTTGTATAATGCAACCAACACTAATAGTATACCCATATATATATACATGTATATGATTTTGAAAGCCGGCGTGGCCTAGTGGTGTCGCGCTGGACTCCTGATTGGGAGGCCGGGTTCGAGTCCCGCTCTGGTCATGCCGGTGTTCTGTCTTTCGGATGAGACAGTAAAAACCGAGGTCCCGTGTTGTGGTATTGGTATACATGGCACGTTAAAGATCCCTCACTGCTTCCGATTGGTCCGTTGCAAAGGTCAAAATTTGTATGCCCCGCATCAGGCAGATGCTGTCACCATATACGTGAAATATTCGTGGTGTGACGTTAAACAAAAATCAGTCAATCAATATGTTTTTGATTGTGAAACACGAATGTTTCACAAGGTCAATGACCTTGGTGTGATTTGAAAGGGCTTTATTGGTGCAGTGTGCATGCCACATATGAAGTATTTATCTCTCACGGTTTTAAAGTTGTGACGAAGATAGACAGACAAACAAACAAGGAAACAAATAGACAAACAAACAAAGAAACAGACAGGTAAAAACAATATGCCCCCATCTATCGATCAGGGGGCATAAAACGGTGAGCATATCAGTGTTTTTATATCGTTTGTATGAATGGACCATCCATGGTGGGTGCGACTAACGGGAGATGCTAACTTCTTGTACCTTTTTTTTCTGGGATCCGTAGATAAACACCGTGGTATGTTGCTGTTATTGTTACAGTGGCATAGAATTCTTTCTTCCGTATTTCACATAAGTATTGGGGGAAATCGGAGACCCAGTTGGTCACTAAAGAACATCAGAATACTCTAGTAGTATTCCGTAACATCAGTATATTCCGGTGTACTTTCTCAACATACCTACTGGGATTCATACCCGGTCCAGTCGAGGAATAAGTCACATTACCAACCTCTTGATCAGTGATTCAGTCGTGTCAAAGAGGAATAAGTCATATTACCAACCTCTTGATCAGTGATTCAGTCGAGTCATAGAGGAATAAGTCACATTACCAACCTCTTGATCAGTGATCCAGTCGTGCTATAGAGGAATAAGTCACATTACCAACCTCTTGATCAGTGATCCAGTCGTGTCATAGAGGAATAAATCACATTACAACCCTCTTCATTAGTGATCCAGTCCTGTCATAGAGGAATAAGTCACATTACCAACCTCTTGATCAGTGATTCAGTCGAGTCATAGAGGAATAAGTCACATCACCAACCTCTCAATCAGTGATCCAGACGTGTCATAGAGGAAAAAGTCACATTACCATCATCTTCATCAGTGATCCAGTCGTGTCATGGAGGAATAAGTCACATTACCAAACTCTTGATCAGTGATCCAGTCGTTGCATAGAGGAATAAGTCACATTACCAAACTCTTGATCAGTGATCCAGTCGTGTCATAGAGGAATAAGTCACATTACCAACCTCTTCATCAGTGATCCAGTCCTGTCATAGAGGAATTAGTCACATCACCTACCTCTTGATCAGTGATCCAGTCGTGTCATAGAGGAATAAATCACATTACAACCCTCTTCATTAGTGATCCAGTCGTGTCATAGAGGAATAAGTCACATTACCAACCTCTTCATCAGTGATCCAGTCCTGTCATAGAGGAATTAGTCACATCACCTACCTCTTGATCAGTGATCCAGTCGTGTCATAGAGGAATAAGTCACATCACCTACCTCTTGATCAGTGATCCAGTCGAAGTCGTCTAGTTGCAGATCAGGAGCTGTTGACACTGAACGTCGTCTACGATTAACATTTATTCGGACATTTTGTAGAAAGCAACCTTCATTTTCTTCCCATGTGCATGTGACTGGAAAAAATGGACAACTGTATGTAAGAATGTATTTGAAATATATCGTTTAATTCGTTTTGTCTTTCTTTTTTAAATTCAGGTTAAGATTACTATTATTACATAGTGACAATATCTGCCCCAACAGAAGAACAGAAATTCTAACCTTAATGAATGACCCGGAGCAGGAAGATCTTTAGTGCCAACATCTATTGCAACGGAGTTGACTATCAAGACTAAAATCCGAGCGGATTAGAATCCAAAATCCACTAACTACGCATACACATAATCATCACCGCAATATAATACTGCACGTGTATACTTAATCACACCAATATAGTCCATGCATGAAGATAGCCATTACCGATCAAAAAGATTCCAGGTATTCAGATAAGCAACATCGCAGGACTATAGTCCATTCATACACACAACATATGCAGATAACCATCACCACACTACAGTAGACCACGCATGAAGATAACCATCACCACACTACAATAGACCACGCATGAAGATAACCATCACCGCCCTACAATAGACCACGCATGAAGATAACCATCACCACACTACAATAGACCACGCATGAAGATAACCATCACTACACTACAATAGACCACGCATGAAGATAACCATCACCACACTACAATAGACCACGCATGAAGATAACCATCACCGCACTACAATAGACCACGCATGAAGATAACCATCACTACACTACAATAGACCACGCATGAAGATAACCATCACCGCCCTACAATAGACCACGCATGAAGATAACCATCACTACACTACAATAGACCACGCATGAAGATAACCATCACTACACTACAACAGACCACGCATGAAGATAACCACCACCACACTACAATAGACCACGCATGAAGATAACCATCACTACACTACAATAGACCACGCATGAAGATAACCATCCCCACACTACAATAGACCACGCATGAAGATAACCATCCCCACACTACAATAGACCACGCATGAAGACAACCATCACCACACTACAATAGATCACACATGAAGATAACCATCACCACACTACAATAGACCACGCATGAAGATAACCATCACCACAATACAATAGACCACGCATGAAGATAACCATCACTGCACTACAATAGACCACGCATGAAGATAACCATCACTATACTACAACAGACCACGCATGAAGATAACCATCACCACACTACAATAGACCACGCATGAAGATAACCATCACTACACTACAATAGACCACGCATGAAGATAACCATCCCCACACTACAATAGACCACGCATGAAGATAACCATCACCACACTACAATAGACCACGCATGAAGATAACCATCACCACACTACAATAGACCACGCATGAAGATAACCATCACTACACTACAATAGATCACACATGAAGATAACCATCATCACACTACAATAGACCACGCATCAAGATAACCATCACCACAATACAATAGACCACGCATGAAGATAACCATCACTGCACTACAATAGACCACGCATGAAGATAACAATCACCACACTACAATAGATCACGCATGAAGATAACCATCACCGCACTACAATAGATCACGCATGAAGATAACCATCACCACACTACAATAGACCACGCATGAAGATATCCACCACCACAATACAATAGACCACGCATGAAGATAACCATCACCACACTACAATAGACCACGCATGAAGATAACCATCACCGCACTACAATAGACCACGCATGAAGATAATCATTACCACACTACAACAGACCACGCATGAAGAAAACCATCACTACACTACAATAGACCACGCATGAACATAACCATCACTACACTACAACAGAGCACGCATGAAGATAACCATCACTACACTACAATAGACCACGCATGAAGATAACCATCACCGCCCTACAATAGACCACGCATGAAGATAACCATTACCACACTACAATAGATCACACATGAAGATAACCATCCCCACACTACAATAGACCACGCATGAAGATAACCATCACTACACTACAATAGACCACGCATGAAGATAACCATCATCACACTACAATAGACCACGCATGAAGATAACCATCAACACACTACAATAGACCACGCATGAAGATAACCATCACCGCACTACAATAGACCACGCATGAAGATAACCATCAACACACTACAATAGACCACGCATGAAGATAACCACTACACTACAATAGACCACGCATGAAGATAACCATCACCACACTACAATAGACCACGCATGAAGATAACCATCATCACACTACAATAAACCATGCATGAAGATAACCATCAACACACTACAATAGACCACGCATGAAGATAACCATCACCACACTACAATAGACCACGCATGAAGATAACCATCATCACACTACAATAGACCACGCATGAAGATAACCATCACTACACTACAATAGACCACGCATGAAGATAACCATCACCGCCCTACAATAGACCACGCATGAAGATAACCATCACTACACTACAATAGACCACGCATGAAGATAACCATCATCACACTACAATAGACCACGCATGAAGATAACCATCACCGCACTACAATAGACCACGCATGAAGATAACCATCACCGCACTACAATAGACCATGCATGAAGATAACCATCACTACACTACAATAGACCACGCATGAAGATAACCATCAACACACTACAATAGACCACGCATGAAGATAACCATCACCGCACTACAATAGACCACGCATGAAGATAACCATCACTACACTACAGTAGACTACGCATGAAGATAACCACTACACTACAATAGACCACGCATGAAGATAACCATTACCGCACTACAATAGACCACGCATGAAGATAACCATCATCACACTACAATAGACCACGCATGAAGATAACCATCAACACACTACAATAGACCACGCATGAAGATAACCATCACTACACTACAATAGACCACGCATGAAGATAACCATCACCGCACTACAATAGACCACGCATGAAGATAACCATCATCACACTACAATAAACCACGCATGAAGATAACCATCAACACACTACAATAGACCACGCATGAAGATAACGATCACCACACTACAATAGACCACGCATGAAGATAACCATCATCACACTACAATAGACCACGCATGAAGATAACCATCACTACACTACAATAGACCACGCATGAAGATAACCATCACCGCCCTACAATAGACCACGCATGAAGATAACCATCACTACACTACAATAGACCACGCATGAAGATAACCATCATCACACTACAATAGACCACGCATGAAGATAACCATCAACACACTACAATAGACCACGCATGAAGATAACCATCACCTCACTACAATAGACCACGCATGAAGATAACCATCAACACACTACAATAGACCACGCATGAAGATAACCATCACCACACTACAATAGACCACGCATGAAGATAACCATCACCGCCCTACAATAGACCACGCATGTAGATAACCATTACCACACTACAATAGACCACGCATGAAGATAGCCATCACCACACTACAATAGACCACGCATGAAGATAACCATCACTACACTACAATAGACCACGCATGAAGATAACGATCACCACACTACAATAGACCACGCATGAAAATAACCATCACTACACTACAATAGACCACGCATGAAGATAACCATTACCACACTACAATAGACCACGCATGAAGATAACCATGACTACACTACAATAGACCACGCATGAAGATAACCATCCCCACACTACAATAGACCACGCATGAAGATAACTATCACTACACTACAATAGACCACGCATGAAGATAACCATTAAAACACTACAATAGACCACACATGAAGATAACCATCACCACACTACAATAGACCACACATGAAGATAACAATCACCACACTACAATAGACCACGCATGAAGATAACCATCACTACACTATAATAGACCACGCATGAAGATAACCATCACTACACTACAATAGACCACGCATGAAGATAACCATCAACACACTACAATAGACCACACATGAAGATAACAATCACCACACTACAATAGACCACGCATGAAGATAACCATCACTACAATACAATAGACCACGCATGAAGATAACCATCACCGCCCTACAATAGACCACGCATGAAGATAACCATCACCACACTACAATAGACCACGCATGAAGATAACCATCACTACACTACAATAGACCACGCATGAAGAAAACCATCACCACACTACAATAGACCACGCATGAAGATAACCATCACCACACTACAATAGACCACGCACGAAAATAACCATCCCCACACTACAATAGACCACGCATGAAGATAACCATTACCACACTACAATAGACCACTCATGAAGATATCCACCACCACACTACAATAGACCACGCATGAAGATAACCATCACCACACTACAATAGACCACGCATGAAGATAACCATCACCGCACTACAATAGATCACACATGAAGATAACCATCACCACACTACAATAGACCACGCATTAAGATAACCATCACTACACTACAATAGACCACGCATGAAGATAACCATCACCGCACTACAATAGACCACGCATGAAGATAACCATCATCACACTACAATAGACCACGCATGAAGATAACCATCAACACACTACAATAGACCACGCATGAAGATAACCATCACCGCACTACAATAGACCACGCATGAAGATAACCATCACCACACCACAACAGATCACGCATGAAGATAACCATTACAGCAGTTTAATGATCCACCCATGCATATAGCCAATCTCGCACCGATATAGTCTACGCATACATTTACGCACCATAATAGTTCACGTTACTGATGACCATTACTGCACCATTACAGTCCATAGAAGACTGTATTTAGTAGGAGCGTCGTGGCAGTGACTGTTCTGCTGTAGTCAAATAAAATAGTGAACACAAACCGCTGAGACAAGAAATCAAGAAAATGCAATAGAATGGTGATTAATTGATTGTTGAATAGAAATGTATATTTACATAGTTCATACGGAGTTTCGGTTGTGCCTACAGTTGTAGTAGGTTCGGTAATTGCCTCAGTTGTGCCCTCAGTAGTTGAAGATTCAGTTGTTGCTTCTGTTGTTCCTTGAGTAGTTGAAGGCTCAGTTGTTGCTTCAGTCGTTCCTTCTGTTGTTGCCTCAGTTGTACCTTCAGTTGTGGGAGGTTCTGTTGTTGCCTCAGTTGTACCTTCAGTAGTTGGAGGTTCTGTTGTTGCCTCAGTTGTACCTTCTGTAGTTTGAGGTTCTGTTGTTGCCTCAGTTGTACCTTCAGTAGTTGGAGGTTCTGTTGTTGACTCTGTTGTGCCTTCTGTAGTTGGAAGTTCTGTTGTTGCTTCAGTTGTACCTTCAGTTGTGGGAGGTTCTGTTGTTGCCTCAGTTGTACCTTCAGTTGTAGGAGGTTCTGTTGTTGCCTCTGTTGTACCTTCAGTTGTTGGAGATTCTGTTGTTGCCTCAGTTGTACCTTCAGTTGTGGGAGGTTCTGTTGTTGCCTCTGTTGTACCTTCAGTTGTTGGAGATTCTGTTGTTGCCTCAGTTGTACCTTCAGTTGTGGGAGGTTCTGTTGTTGCCTCTGTTGTACCTTCAGTTGTTGGAGATTCTGTTGTTGCCTCAGTTGTGCCTTCTGTTGTCAGAGGTTCTGTTGTTGCCTCAGTTGTACCTTCAGTTGTTGGAGGTTCTGTTGTTGCCTCAGTTGTTCCTTCTGTAGTTGGAGGTTCCGTTGTTGTCTCAGTTGTTCCTTCTGTAGTTGGAGGTTCCGTTGTTGCCTCAGTTGTACCTTCTGTGGTTGGAAGTTCTGTTGTTGCCTCTGTTGTGCCTTCTGTAGTTGGAGGTTCTGTTGTTGCCTCAGTTGTGCCTTCTGTTGTTGGAGGTTCTGTTGTTGCTTCAGTTGTGCCTTCTGTAGTTGGAGGTTCTGTTGTTGCCTCAGTTGTACCTTCTGTTGTTGGAAGTTCTGTTGTTGCCTCAGTTGTACCTTCAGTAGTTGGAGGTTCTGTTGTTGCCTCTGTTGTGCCTTCTGTAGTTGGAGATTCTGTTGTTGTTTCAGTTGTGCCTTCTGTAGTTGGAGGTTCTGTTGTTGCTTCGGTAGTACCTTCAGTTGTTGGAGGTTCTGTTGTTGCCTCAGTTGTGCCTTCTGTTGTTGGAAGTTCTGTTGTTGCCTCAGTTGTACCTTCAGTTGTAGGAGGTTCTGTTGTTGCTTCTGTTGTGCCTTCAGTTGTTGGAGGTTCTGTTGTTGCCTCTGTTGTACCTTCTGTTGTTGGAGGTTCTGTTGTTGCCTCAGTAGTACCCTCAGTTGTAGGAGGCTCCGTTGTTGCCTCTGTTGTACCTTCTGTTGTTGGAGGTTCTGTTGTTGCCTCAGTTGTGCCTTCTGTTGTTGGAAGTTCTGTTGTTGCCTCAGTAGTACCTTCTGTTGTTGGAGTTTCTGTTGTTGCCGTAGTTGTGCTTTCAGTCGTAGGTGGTTCTGTTGTTGCCTCAGTTGTGCCTTCTGTTGTTAGAGGTTCTGTTGTTGCCGTAGTTGTGCTTTCAGTCGTAGGGGGTTCTGTTGTTGCCTCAGTTGTTCCTTCAGTCGTAGATGACTCTGTTGTTGCCGCAGTTGTCTGAGCCTCTGTAGTACCTTTTGTTGTTGTTTGTGCTGTTGTTTCTATAGCTGGGGTCGTAAAATCTGAGGAAGTTAGATATAGGTATAGAAATTAAAATGTGTGTTTCTCTTTCATATCTGCATGGTGAACAAGAAATATTTATTTTGTATAACTTTCTGAAATACTTCCACAGTACTGCGAGAATGATAGGAATATTATGAAATTCTTCACTTCATACAGGGTTACATTATCGATCGTAATATTTGTGATGTGCAAGGTATTAAACTGCAATATTAAGTACATGTATTTGAAAATATGACTTGACGAGTATTATATAACACGAAAATAAGACTACGATATTGTAAATCTATTGCCTTTGATAAGTAAAGTTTGCGAAGAAAAAAAAAAGAAAAAAAAGTTTTTCCTTAAACTGATTTATTTCCCATTTGGGACGGTATGTGACGTAAAACAATTATGACGTCATCAATTTCCTATGAAAATGTCATAAATTATGAACTATCATTTCCCTGATTTTTTTTATCGATTTCTATAGAATTTGATGACGTCATGATTGTTTTTCGTCAGATACCGTCCCAAATGGGAAATAACTCAGTTTAACGAAAAAAAAACTCAATAGATGTTTAGAAATTGCGCAGACATAACGTATCAATTTCTGAGAATATGAAATATGTTTAACACGAATTTTAAAAATGGTAAGTAATGAATCTAACTTGTTTTTCGTTGGATGTAGGTATATCAAATGGGAAGTAACTCTGCATAACGAAAAGACCGAATATACTTCGGTCCCGGTGGTGTCAATATAATGACGTCACAGTTACGAAAACGCGGGAAGTTACGTCGTCAGAGAAAATATTTCTGGATGAGATAAACTGCTAATACGTAATATCAACTAAAATAACGTGAACATACACGCGCGCTTTGTGATTGTTATGGCGTCACATGATTATGACGTAAGCTGCCCACATTAAAGTGCCCACATCGAGAACAATGGATTTGGTAGGTGACTAAATGCAAACCGTGACGGAATTTTAGTAGTTGCGATACTCCGTATTTTAAACCAATGTGTGTTACATGTAAAATTAAATGATTGTGTATTACAGAGTCATTAAACATTTGAGAAGATTTCTGACGTCAAAACCATTGTGACGTCATTGAATTCCAATGAAAGCGTCATTTTCTGTCTCTTCATTTCCCGTGATTTTGCATCAGTTTCCATAAGTTTGGTTTACATTAATCTTTTCCTACATTAGATAACTATTCAAAGGTTCGATAACTCTGTATTACTGAATATATTTCCTCTGAAAGAAGAAGCGACATATATTAATTATGTAGAAAGTTTCTGGCTGGATGGATAGGAAGAGGATACTTATGGGAGACAAAGGTAAGTGCTAAAGTAGTGTACAGACAGATACAGCCATGATAATGACGAATATAATCAGCAGTAGGAGGTGGCAGATGACATCTATATCAATATTCTACATGTATATTATGTGCTTCAATGGAGCTAGAACTATTATCTTTAATACCTTAGAATGGGCTTTATCATCAGCGAAGAATTTGACCATAACTGACCATTCCATTTATGCGAGAAAATTTTTTAAATCAGACGGCGTCACAATACTTTACACCCCGGTCATGCCTCCGGCAAACATTGAAAATTTATTGTGACGTCACGAAATTTAATACATATTTCGCGAAAGCGATGGGTCAATAGACTTACCACAGGTTTGAGTAGTGACATATACATTGTCTATTGCAATGTCACTCTTAAAACTTGCCCCGCGCACGCCTTCAAAGAATATCTAGAAAAGAAATTAAATTATATACATATATACAATTACTGCAAGAATGTAATAAATTCATGTAAAATGCTGGGTTGTTTATTCTTTATGACAAAATCAAATGCTACATATTTTATTATTATTCAAAGTTAACCACACAAAATGAGCAACAATTTAATTGACCGTCTTAAGTCGGTAGCGTAACTCTAATCTACTATTTTCCATGTCTGTTTACAATGATTATTCTTCGTTGTTCTGTTTATCTGTGGCGACTTTTATCATACAACTATGTCAGTGGTGACTTTTGTCGCACAGCTATGTCAGTGGCGAGTTCTGTTGTACAGCTATGTCAGATGTCATTTCCATGGTGACTTTTGTCATACAGCTAAGTCAGTGGCGAATTCTGTCATAGAGCTGTGCCAGATATCCTTCCCATAGTGACTTTTGTCGTACAGCTTAGTCAGTGGCGAGTTTTGTCATAGAGCTATGTCAGATGCCCTTTCCGTAGCGACTTTTATCATACAGCTATGTAAGTGGCGACTTTTGTCATACAGTTATTTCGGTGGCGACTTTTGTCATACAGTTATGTCAGTGGCGACTTTTGTCATACAGTTATGTCAGTGGCGACTTTTGTCATACAGCTTATGTCAGTGGCGACTTTTGTCATACAGTTATATTGGTGGCGACTTTTGTCATACAGTTATGTCAGTGGCTAGTTTTTTTGTCTTACAACTAATCCAGATGTCCTTTGTCATACAGTTATGTCAGTGGCGACTTTTGTCATACAGTTATGTCAGTGGCGACTTTTGTCATACAGCTTATGTCAGTGGCGACTTTTGTCATACAGTTATATTGGTGGCGACTTTTGTCATACAGTTATATTGGTGGCGACTTTTGTCATACAGTTATGTCAGTGGCTAGTTTTTTGTCTTACAGCTAATCCAGATGTCCTTTGTCATACAGTTATGTTGGTGGCGAATCGTGTCATACAGCAGTGTCTTTGGCGAGTTTTGTCATTAAGTTAGATATCCTTTTCTTTTCGTCTATATCATATTATCTAGGGTCCATGAGAAGAGATACCGAGAGGGTCTTCATGAGCACATTACAAATTTACTTCTGAGTTGTGCTATCATAAGAAAGAAACCAACACTCTTACGGAATGAAAACGTAGTTCTCTAAATCATGAATATCTTATCAAGATATGCCATAGAGACAAAGTAATGTGCTTCTCTCTCATATTGCTATTAGTTTAATTAACGTAAATCATAATCAGATTTCTGTATTGATTGAAAAAACTATAATACTATAACCTGCAGTAAGGTTTTATTCTTCTCATACAAGTATACAGCCGACCCATGTTTCCTATTCTTTGTTTTGTGTTTGGGTTTTTTTTTTTGTTTTTTGTTTTTTTTTGTTTTTTGATATGTTATCTGAGCGTCTGTGCCATATAAAATATACGTTTTACAATAACCAAAGATTATAGAATGTAACAAATCCCCATATCCATTTTTGTAAAGCCCACAAAGTACCAATGAATACCTTTGCCCGACAGTGTAATATCAGACCTTATGTATTTTTAATTATACCCAAAGTGTTCATTTACACGTAGATAAGGGTTACTTACTAGTAATCCATTAGTAATTGGGATATTGATCTGTGTTGTGAACCACTGGTCCCCTTGGTTACCGGACAGAGTGAAGATCTGGGTCTGAGTGCCAGCATTGTTCTCAGTATATATTGTGAGTGTTCCTACTCCAGTAGCTGACCCAAACATGTGATAATCGAAGGTCAAACAATGTGGTGTTATAGCTGGAATAACAATTAATCTATTAGCAAAACATAATGCAATTGTTGTTGAAGTCTTGTTGTTGTATGAAATGTACATGACTGATTCCAAATTAATGGACATTTGAGTAGATTCAGTACATAAATAAACAAGACCTGAGGCCAAAATTCTCATTGCAGAATAGAGTAAGTGAAACATACAAATCAAACGTACTCTAAAACGAAACTACTCACCTTAGAACAAAGTAGGTGCAAAATAAAAGTCAAAACGAATCAGGACCAAAACGCATTAAAACACTAGAAGGTGAAACGCATAAATCCAAAGGAACTGTGACCAAATTGTTCATTGCAAATATAGTAACTGAAACACATGAATCGAAACGAACGAAGAACATAAAGCTCACTACAAAATGGAGTAGGTGAAACAATGAAATTGGAAAAGAAAATGAGACCAAAATACTGATTACAGAATGCAGTAGATGAATCACATAATCTAAAACGATGCCGAAACCGAAACACTCATTGAAAAAAGAGGAGGTGAAGCAAATGAGTCACATGGAAACTGAGAACAGAATATTCATTGAAAAATAGAGGGGGTAAAACATAAATCAAACCGAACTGTTACCAAAATACCCATTGCAGAATGGAGGAGCTGAATCATATAGAACGAAAGGAAACTGCGACCAAAATACTCATCTCGGAATGGAGTAGGTTAAACAAATCAATAAAGACGAAACTGAGACCACAATACTTATTGCAGAATGGAATAAATGAATGACAAAAACCAATACGAAGCGATACTAAAATACTTACTTCGGAATAGTGCTAATAAAACACATAAATCAAAACGAAAAGTTCAGAGAACAAAATACTAACTGCAAAATGGATTAGGTGGTACACATTAATCAAAACGAGGCTAAAACCATATTACTAACCAGAAAATGTTGTGGTAGATTGCAGAAGTGCTCGATCTCCTTGTCCTTGTGGAGGTGATGCTTCAATAAATCCGTACCTGACCCCCTGATTGGCAGCATTGGGTCCAGTATCTGGTCGAGATGGTGTGGGACCCTATCAAAATAAAAAGATCCTAAATTTTTTATTAAGTTTTTTTGTGTGTAACGTATGGTACTGTCGTATATCAGTACTGTCTAGTATCAGAAGTGAACGTATTTAACATAAATGATCCATAGTGGTCAGTCTCTTATAATATAATTGATCCACAGTGGTCAGTCTCTTGTAACAGAAGTATACTACTGTGGTGACGTCACTGCTGACAAAAAGGCTGTGCATTAGCCAAGAAGCCATTTCAGTTGAAGTTCAAGCAAAATATTTTTTTATTTTCCTCTGATTTAAGTGTAAACCTTGTCATTGGAACTTAACTTAAACCTATCAACAATGTATAGTACTTCAGCGACTATGTGGATGTAAGTGATGATTGTTCAGTTTAGCATTTTAGATGGGCATTCATATGTCCTTGACATTAGAAATACGATTTAGTGCATGGGAGGAATAAGCATCCCTTCTGACAAACATATCAATTTGACTGACGTTGTAATGTAATACTTCAATATGTTAATGAGAAATTCCTCTACCAAATAATTTTGACTATTAGATATTCATTTGTTATTATTGAAGGCAAAATTCAAAAGAAGACACGAAAGAGACCTTCATATACCAACGTGAAGCAACCATTGACATCCTAAATAAATCTTAACTAATGTAAGAGAGGGCAGTCAAGTAGTGTTGTACCAACTTATTTATCCGAGGATTTGTGATGGATTATGGTTTGTGATGGATTAGGGTTTGTGATGGATTAGAGTTTGATTGATTGAATGATTTTTGTTTAACGTCACACCACGAATATTTCACGTATATGGTGACGGCCCCTGTCTGATGCGGGCATACCAATTTTGACCTTTGCAACGGACCCACCCGAAGCAGTGAGGGATCTTTAACGTGCATAACACGGCACGGGGCCTCGGTTTTACTGTCTCATCCGAAAGACACAACACCGGCATGACCAGAGCAAAACTCGAACCCCGGCCTCCCGATCAGGAGTCCAGCGCGATACCATTAGGCCACGCCGGCTTGAGTAGGGTTTGTGATGGATTAGGGTTTGTGATGGACTAGGTTTTGTGATGGATTATTGTTTTGTAAGATGATTTATATTTTGTACCTCTCTATTAGTTATTCAAATGGTACAGTATTAAGCATAGTCTTGTTTCATCGTATTCAATGGTACACAAAGAACCCTCACTGCTTTAGGTGGGTCCAATATATCGGGAAATTTTAGGGTCATTCACCAGTCATGCGCCTCTACCATATAAGTGAAAAACCTTTAGAAAATATGAAGCAGCGCAACGACTAAAGGCCGAAATCTTACTGAACTCTGAAACAAATTAATTGGCCACACCCGCAGCAATACAGGAGGTTTAACAGTCTCTTTGGTGTGATAAAGTGGTGAATGGACTCTACAGAAAGAAAGGGTCACACACCTTTGAAAGAATAGAAGGTGGGTACTGGTGTAATGGAGAAGTATTTCCTGCTGACGGGCTTCACCCGATGTGATGCAGTAACACACAGTCTCTTGATGTAGATAAGTAGTGTGTGGACTCAACGGAAAGAAACAGTCACAGTCCCCTGATAGAATCAGACTTGTGAACAGGTTTAATGGAGGAGTAAGTGTCACCTGTTGACCGGCCACTCCCGATGTGATATCATAGATTTAACACAGTCTCTCGATGTAGATCAGTGCTGTGTGGATGTGATGCAGTAGGCTTTAGAATCTTTGGGTGTGGTTAGGTGGTGTACGGACCCTACAGAAAGAGTCGCGCTCCCCAGAGAGACTGAAAAGTGGGGACAAGTGCAATGGAGGAATAAATATCACCTGCTGATTTTTGAAATTCGTTGTCGCACTTACTCTAAACTCCTTAACGGTGATCTAAATCAATTAATAGTAACATCATTACAAAAAAAACCCCACGAAAAGCCAAAACAAACAAACAAAAAAAAAAACCCCAACCAACAAGCAAACAAACAACAACAACAAAAAAACAAAAAAAAATAATAATAAAAAAAAAGTAGGAAGACCTCAGTGAAGAATACGCCATTCACATAAAATAAATGGAGTTTTTTGTACTAACCTGTTGATCTACAATCCAATCGAAATCGTCTGCTGCTAAATTTGCGTTGACAAGTGATATGGTTTGAATGTTCTCTAGAAAACAGGTTTCTCCGTCTTCAAATGTACATCTTGCAACTATGGAACGGAACAACACACGTATAGGTTAAAATCACATGTCTAATTCTTCGCTGATCTACATGTGTACACTCCACCCAATGTATATATATATATACATACACAAACATGTGTACACTCTGTCTAATGCTTATATATGCCTATATACACACTTGTAGGCGCCACCCATTGCCTATATAAGCCTATATACACATGTGTACACTCCACCCATTGTCTATACATGCTTATATGCACATGTGTGTACACTCTATCTAATGTCTAAATATACCTTTATTAGGTACATTCAGTTTGAGAGGAATGGAGGATGATGACATATAATACCTATGTTAGGAAAACACACTAATGACAAGGTATTTTAAAAGGAAGTCTTTCTGAATATGTGTATAGATTCTGCTTGTTATGTCGATTATATAAGCAAAAAGTATTGAAACGAGACTCATTGTGTCTTTATTCCATGAAATAAAACCAAAAGGTGTCTGTGAATACATTTTGAACATAGAAAATATGTGTGCGTGCTTGTACGCGTTATTGTATGAGTTTTTAGAAGAAATCGGAATCTATAAGTTACTGACGAGGAATAAGTTGTCGAAATGCGCATCTGGTGCACAAACTTATAATATAAAGTATATGTACTCTAATAATTATTTTGATAATTAGTCATAGGGGCAATTATTTTAAGATATTTTATTTTCAGAAATTTCGCTTATCAAAACATAAATAGAGGACAAATGATGGATTGAAAATGTTTATAGCTATTTCTTAAAATATATAGACGTATGACATTACGAAAAGCAAATTTATTTATATCTATACTTATAGATTACATGGTGAAAATATAAATGTGTCAGTGAAAGAAGTGTGAAGGATTTGTACATTTTGGTTTAGAGGTTATAGAAATACTTGCCTACAGTGATGACGGGAGACTCCGTTATAACAGACGTTTCTGTAGAAAAAAGTTCCAATTATCATTATCAGAAGTATTTAACGCTCAGAAGAGAAGCGCTTCTCCAGCTTGCTAACAACCCTTAAGTCCAGTAGAAATTTAGAATCGAGTAAATCTTTGTGTCAAATCCAGTGTTCAAATGGTGTCAGTCTAGGAATGCATTCAACATCAAGGATAACAAGATGTCATATTGTATGTTAAGACCTTTGTATCGACCATAGAACTCTCTTAGTGACGTTGTTAGTCTACGACTAAGATAGCACTCGCTCAGCAGCTTATCTCAAAGTCGCTTTGCCTTCAGAACAGACAGATTAAACTAGCTCTGTCATAACGTATTAATCGAGAAGTAAATAGGCCATAGGCAAGTGATGATGGAATAATGCTGCTCAGCAAGAGGAAGCTTGCTATGCTGATTGTTAAAACATGGTCGAGAGAAAAAGACAAGCAATAAAGTGGTAGATTGGAAGCTTGTAAATACAATGGTCAGCAGAATAACGCTTGGTGTAATAAGAGTTTTAGTGAAATTTCGGCGGGAATGCCAGGTACTTCAAGAGTACCGATAATAATATAATTTATGATTAATTACAACAACTTCTGACAGAGAGTATGACGAGTTTTGCTGACAAAATATTAACTCTTTCAAATAGCCATCATCGCTTGACAAAACTGAAAGTGGATTATGCAATATTTTACTGGATTTATATAGGAATTTTAATGGATTTATATGGGATAAAGGATAAAATGAGTTGATAAGTTTTTATCGAAATGATGAAATAATGATAATTTTGAATCTCTTTTTTTTTTTTTTTGTTCTAAACATTAGTTAAAAGGGGCAGTCTCCTTTCAAACGAGTCGGTGATGGATACATTATTGTAGTTAGTGTGTAACAGGTACATTAGGAGGAAATGTCTTAAAACAATAAAATGTATGCGAAAATTTAGTAGTATACATCAAACAAAATACTAGTGTGACAATGGCAATAAACAATTAACCGTATGCACGATCATTACATAATCAATATCAAAGTAGAGTACAGAGTGGAAAAGACCGTCCTACACCAGTACTGAAATTGCAATATTGTCGAACATTTCATGATATTTTATTTGCCCAATAATAATGTTTGTTATACAGGTTACTCCCCATTTCCTTTATATACCTTTGTATTACCGAAAACGAGGCTGTTCAATATAATTTGCTCAAGTTATAAACAGTATTCTACATGGGTAATGGGAAAAATTGTTGAGAAAATTAGAGTATGACATACGTTCACAGAGGTTGTTTCCATCACATGTGTAGCCAGCTGGGCAGTTAGAGCATGATATTCCATTTTCATATGGTAATTGTCCGTCTATATTACCACTGCAAGAGGTATATATATATACAGTATATTCGCATTTATAGATATACATTTATATGCTAATAAATATTAACAATAATAAATGGAAACAATAATGAAATAATTTCTTCCAGAAACAATAGAAATAAATAAAAATGTTGTGAACAGAGTGAGTCGTACTTTAATTGTTAATCATGATCATTTCTCGTGTTCGTTTTATAGTGTGGCATGCATATGTTTCTTTAAATATTTCTGAAGAAAATGAAAAGTCCCCCAGAAGATTCTGATGACAGTTGCTTTACAATAAAATCAGCTGGGGGTATCTTCATTGTTAAGCCGTACCTTGGTCCATAATCACACACCACCAGAGTTCCACTGGACCATGGTAGACCTGAAATTCCCGACAAACACCTTGTTATTCCACATCCGATGAATTCAGATTCCGCCCACACAACCTATAAAAAGGAAGGAATTGAACATTTATCGATAACAAAGAGAGTTTCGCGAGTTACATAACTAAAAATGACTAATCTTGCTGTTCAATCAAGTTTAACATTATTAAAAGACGGGAGTCTGAAATACATGATACTCTAAAAGAAATTCGAGTCAAAACACACATGTAGAATAAATGAAACAATGAATAAATAGGTAAATAAGTAAAAAACAAAAACAAGAAATAACAAAAACAAAAAATAAAACACAACCCCACCACAACCCCCAAACAAGAAAAAAAACCCACAACACACACACACACACACACACACACACACACACACACACACACACACAAACCGACCGAATACAAGATATGTTACAGCCCCATACCTGTATGTAATATTGCTATATTTGGTACAGCCCCCATACCTGTTTTAAAGTTTTAAATATCTGTTTGCTATACTGATTTGGTTGTGATATACCCCCAGACCTAACCCAACCCAAACCCAAATCCCCCCAGAAATATTGATATGTACCTGTCTGTAATATTTGCACTGATTTTTGTTATATAGATATAGCTGTAATACCTGTTTGTAATATTTGCACTGATTGTTTGTTATATTGATATAGGTATTATACCTGTTTGTAATATTTGCATTGATTGTTTGTTATATTGACATAGGTGTTATACCTGTTTCTAATATTTGCACTGGTTGTTTGTTATATTGATATAGGTGTTATACCTATTTGTAATATTTGCACTGATTGTTTGTTATATTGACATAGGTGTTATACCTCTTTGTAATATTTGCACTGATTGTTTGTTATATTGACATAGGTGTTATACCTGTTTCTAATATTTGCACTGATTGTTTGTTATATCGATATAGGTGTTATACCTGTTTATAATATTTGCACTGATTGTTTGTTATATTGACATAGATGTTACACCTCTTTGTAATATTTGCACTGATTGTTTGTTATATTGATATAGGTGTTATACCTGTTTATAATATTTGCACTGATTGTTTGTGCAGGTATCTGTTCCATAATCAAAGTAAATCCTCGTGTCATACCAGGCTTGGATGGCTACGGTGGGATCCAGTGTTGTGCTGGCTGTTGTAGAAAATATGTGTCATTAAAAAGTGTCTTTCATTTGCATTCTGTTTTCTGGGGTAGTGTAAACTCATTAAACAAAGCACCAGACGGAGCTACCATACGAGTGAAATAAAGCTGATCATAGGGAAGGTAAAAAGGCTATCATTTATTGTCCAGTTTTATCGGGTAGAATGTGACTACATCGTTACTCTGGTTTTAAATCACTCTTTGTATATTGTTATAGTATGTAGACCAACACGTTTGTATATATATAACAGTCACGTGCAGTCGACAGATAGCTTCAATGCACTATTCATTTGATATTTCAGTTTACACATTTCTGAAAATGATAACTACATAGATTTCTTTGGATTAAAACTGTTATTCCTTTGTGTAAGTTTGATTACTTTTTCAGTCCTGAAAATGAAGCAGATGTAAGCATACACTTTTCGACCCCTAAACTCTATCATTGTAAAATCCTCAAACTCGGGGTCAGTGTAGTGAAATGACAACATATACGAAAGTTAGCCTGGAAATCCGTAACGGTTATACATATCCGGAGTTACAATCGAGCGCAACCTATAGGTCATAGCCCGTAAAAAATGTAGCAGGATTACAGGGTTTATATGTTGCTATAGTTAATGAAACTTACTGCTCGAAGACGCCCAAACATTTTCACCAACAGTAGCAAAATCTGGTGTTTCGTCGTTTCGGTTTGCATTTAGACTGAAGACACATTGGTTTGAAAAAGATTGTGCAGTATTTGCCAGAGCTGAGTTCCATCTCTAAAAAATTACATAGTTCAGAAAAAAAGCTCTTTATCTTCTTATATTAATTAAAAGTAAACATCATTTATAAACAGTGTCGTTTGTCCACAAGAAATGACCTTTCCGTTATGCAATTGATAGCTAAGCAACTTTACATTATTGTCCATTGAATATATTAGAATTTGTTTGAGTTTTCTTTTTTCGATATATTATGCGATTAAAAAATATATTATTGTTATTATTATTATTATTATTATTAATATTATTATTATTATTATTATTATTATCATTTGACTTATTTTATTAATTTATTATTTATTATTACTATTATCATTATTATTATAATTATTATTTATTTCTTCATTTTATCATATTCTTGAGAGAGAGAGAGAGAGAGAGAGAGAGAGAGCAATTTCTGAATATCGCACAATTTTCGCCCTTTGTCTGATATAGAGAACATCGTATCAATAATCGTATACGTACCATTTTTCTCATGTTTGTTGCTGTCGGATTGACAATAGACCGGAGGCTGTTATGACCATCTATTATAGAATCCTGCTGGTCGGAAGACACCGATGACAGAAGTGGTGATTTGGCGAGGGACATTTGTAACTTAGGGAAAGTTATATTCAAGACCGGCGCGTCTATCTGTAAAACATGAAGGTAAAACATGAAGGTAAACATGAAGGTAAAACATGTAGGTAAAAACAAGAAGGTAAAACATGAAGGTAAAACATGAAGGTAAAACAAGTGCCTCTCTATATCTTTAGTCTCCAGAAGCACACAACAGCGATCGTACTTATAGGCAACAGTGTTCACCAGTAACATGTACAGACAACAGCGATCGTACTTATAGGCAACAGTGTTCACCAGTAACATGTACATACAACAGCGATCGTACTTATAGGCAACAGTGTTCACCAGTAACATGTACACACAACAGCGATCGTACTTATAGGCAACAGTGTTCACCAGTAACATGTACACACAACAGCGATCGTACTTATAAGTAACAGTGTTCACCAGTAACATGTACACACAACAGCGATAGCACGTATAGGTAACAGTGTTCACCAGTAACATGTACACACAACAGCGATAGCATGTATAGGTAACAGTGTTCACCAGTAACATGTACACACAACAGCGATAGCACGTATAGGCAACAGTGTTCACCAGTAACATGTAGACACAACAGCGATAGCACGTATAGGTAACAGTGTTCACCAGTAACATGTACACACAACAGCGATAGCACATATAGGTAAAACTGTTCACCAGTAACATGTACATACAACAGCGATAGCACGTATATGTAACAGTGTTCACAAGTAACATGTACACACAAGAGCGATAGCTCGTATAGGTATGAACAGTGTTCACCAGTAACATGTGCACAAAACAACGATAGCACGTATAGGTAACAATGTTCACCAGTAACATGTAGACACAACAGCGATAGAACATATAAGTAACAGTGTTCACCAATAACATGCACATAAAACATCGATAGCACGTGTGTGTAACAGTGTTCACCAGTAACATGTGCACACAACAGGGATAGCACGTATAGGTAAGAGTGTTCACCAGTAACATGTACACACAACGGCGATAGCACATATAGGTAAAAGTGTTCACCAGTAACATGTACACACTACAGCGATAGCACGTATAAGCAACATTGTTCACCAGTAACATGTACATACAACAGCGATAGAACGTATAGGTGACGGCGTTCACCAGTAACATGTAAACACAACAGGGATAACACGTATAGGTAACAGTGTTCACCAGTAACATTTACACACAAAAGCGATAGCACGTATAGGTAACATTGTTCACCAGTAACATGTCCACACAACAGCGATAGCACATATAGGTAGCAGTGTTCACCAGTAACATGTACACACAACAGCCATAGCACGTATAGGTAACAGTGCTCACCAGTAACATGTATACACAACAGCAATAGAACGTATAGGTAACGGCGTTCACCAGTAACATGTAAACACAACAGCGGTAGCAAGTATAGGTAACAGTGTTCACCAGTAACATGTACACACAACAGCGATAGCACGTATAGGTATGAACAGTGTTCACCAGTAACATGTAGACACAACAACGATAGAACATGTAGACAACAGTGTTCACCAATAACATGTACACACAACAGCGATAGAACTTATAAGTAACACTGTTCTCCAGTAAAATGGAAACACAACAGGGATAACACGTAAAGGTAACAGTGTTCACCAGTAACATGTACACACAACAACGATAGCACGTATATGTAACAGTGTTCACCAGTAACATGTACACACAACAGCGATAGAACTTACAGTAACACTGTTCACCAGTAACATGTAAACACAACAGAGATAGCACGTATAGGTATGAACAATGTTCACCAGTAACACGTACACACAACAACGATAGCACGTATAGGTTAAAGTGTTCACCAGTAACATTTACACACAACAGCAATAGCACGTATAGGTAACAGTGTTCACCAGTAACATGTACACAACAGTGGTAGCACGTATATATAACGGTGTCCACCAGTAACATGTACTCACAACAGCGGCAGCACGTATATGTAACAGTGTCCACCAGTAAGGTGTACACACAACAGCGATAACAAATATTGGTATGAACAGTGTACAACAGTTGAATGTACATTCCAGAGTACTAGTAGAGGTAGGAAGTATGCAGAGGTTGAAAGTATACAGAGGTAGAAAATATGCAGAGGTAGCAATAGTTTTTCTTTGAATTGGTAGACATAACAGAATTAATCGGCGACACAGATCACTCAAGGATTAAGCAAGTACCGAATACAAAGTATCTTTAAGTTTCTTTTTGTCAAGAGACTTGCTACAACATGGTCAGACAGCACATTATGTTATTTTCCTATTCGCCTGAATAATCGTACGTATTCGACTCGTTTAATGGTTTAGAGAGAGTGCTCGATATTGTTTGATGAAGTGGTATATCCTGGTTTTGCCATGAACCAAAACAATACAATCTATAACTGTATGAAAGATATGCAATAGCTAGCAAAAACAAATCGCTTTATTGGGACATTCAGGATTCGGATTTGTATAAATATTTTACTTCAATAGAAGCACCTCGTCCATTTCCGTTGCTCACTTGAAAATAAGACTCAGGAGGACGCATAGTGGTATTGCTAGATATGAACAATTTGGCAGAAGAAGACCTATTAACTGAGTGCTGATTGACGTTGTTCATTAAATTGATCTGAATATTCATCATATGCTGTTTTGCCTTTTGAAGCATTGAAAAAAGTAAATTTTAATTTCGCCACATGTAATGATCTAAGCATCCGAATTTTGTGGTCATGTGATTAAAAAAAGTGCCAGAAAATGTCTGCTACTTACTTCCAAATCTTATTTTCAAGTATGCGACGGCAATGGACCAAGTGATCTGATTGTGTTCTACCCGTCATCCTTAGGATAAAAGTTTATAACGATGTGTCAGTTTATCTTGGTACCTAGGAGTTTGGTTCTGATCATATGACCGTATACCTATTTATCGGTTGTTTTATTGTTGTTAATTTTGCCATTTTTGCCGACTGCCATTTAGCTAATTTGCCGATTTCATACTATAGAATGTTTCGGACATAATGAAAATTGCCAGGAAGATATAAAAAAATCATCAAATGAGATTGATTTGTTGATGATACTGTCTTTCTGCAATGATACCAATAAGCAAATATAGGATAAAAATTGCGCGCTATTATTTGAACGAAATCTTTTTTGAAACTGTCAAACATTTTTTCTGAAAAAAAAAATACCAAAATATATTATACCAGTTGTAAAGATGGGTAAAATCTGAAAAAAGGCTTAAACTCAAGGAAAGTTCATTATTTTACGAAAGTGAGGTAACTTCAGTATTAAATGATGAGTAAACAGATGGTCGCTTTATTCTCAGTGGTATGGATACAGAATATATATATTTTACCCTAAATTCATAGTGCTGATTGTCCGGCACTGCACTCCGCCGTATTCGTGAATTGCAGTCATCACCTCCGCTTTTATCACAGCTTATGTTTTCACAATTAATGCTATTCACAACCATCAAAGTCAAATAAATACAATATAAAATACTAAATCCTCTCATGCTGCTTCAAAAGATTAGACGATATCATTGATTCCACTTAATTGTTCCAAGTTTCGTACCCAATATGAAATGCAAACCCGGACCACGCAGTATGCTACCAGCTAGAGGATCTTATACGGCGACAGTGACGTCAGAGTTTGTTGTGTATTGCGTTCTGTTACACAATACAGTCTCTACGATTAAGGATGCTATGATTTCTTATTAAGATTTACAAACGCCTTAAATTCACTGAATGAACCAGTTGGCTGTATGCAATAGTCTATAATATAGTCGTGTTGTGGTGTCACACGAAGGGGTAATGGTCTGGGATGATGCGAGTGTCATACCCAAGAGATGATCACGTGTCACTCTACGTAAACTGGCAACAGTATAGTGGCAGCCCTCGAATTTTAGCAAAAAGATCTACAACAAAAGCATGAAAAAGTAAGAGCAACAATGACAAGTGTTACAAGTATAACGGTAGTATTTGGTAAAAGATTTGTCCCGACTCCCTTTTGTTTTCTCCCCAAACTCGATATCCGCCACAACAATGTAGAATATTAACTTATTTTTAACTTCATCTGTTATCACGAATCTTTTTGCCAATTTTTGTAAGCTTATAGACCCTTCACTCCCCGTCATAATGTCAAACCTTTTTTCTTGATACTATATAGAGTAAATAGAGGTTTGAAGTATTTTCATATTGCATATTCAGTATTGAACTATGTGTATTATGTATGGTTTTTTATGACTGATGTGGCATCCCAGACAGAGGAAGCTTATTCCCCTTAGACATGGAACCTCACATCTCTTGAATGTCAACCACTGTGCGACGGAAGGAGTACTATCAGCCACTTGTATATTTTGCATCTGTCTAAATACATAAATATAAAACTTTTAAAAACAAAAAATATCGGACATTCCAATATTCTCGAATTTGTAAAAATAAACTTATGCGAAATTCATTATTTCGAAATAGACTCTTAAAATGAGTTTAAATATACAAAACGAATAATTGAAGATAATAAAGCCGTGTAATTCGCATTTAACTATACTCGGAGTTCTCATAAAGTATCGATCTTTGAAATATAGATGTTCTCAAAATTATTCAAATCTATATATTTACTATATCTACATAGAAGAGTTCATTTGGTGGTGAATAAATGTATTGTTTTATTTTCATAAATAAAATGAACACATTTACTTCCGGTTTTGTAATCTTTGTACTAGTCACGTGTGACGTGTATGGCATTTTCAACTTATTTGTGTTGTTAATCTATCATGGCGGCTAACGTTTTGCAGTGGAGGTGGGGAAGGTGTTAGGTATTAGTGGGAAGGATAATACCTCACCAAGGTGGTTCTACTTCTGTGGTGGAGGTCAGTGTTTAGTTGGGAGGATAATACCTCACTATTGTCATTAATTATGTGATGGAGGTCAGTGTTAGTGGGGAGTAGTACCTTACCAGGGTGGTTCACCTTTTGTGGTGGAGGTCAATGTTTAGTGGGGAGGATAGTACTGCACCAGGGTGGCTCATCCTATGTGGTGGAGGTCAATGTTTAGTGGGGAGGATAGTACTGCACCAGGGTGGCTCATCCTATGTGGTGGAGGTCAATGTTTAGTGGGGAGGATAGTACCTCACCAGGGTGGCTCATTCTATGTGGTGGAGGTCAATGTTTAGTGGGGAGGATAGTACTGCACCAGGGTGGCTCATCGTTTGTGGTGGAGGTCAATGTTTAGTGGGGAGGATAGTACTGCACCAGGGTGGCTCATTCTATGTGGTGGAGGTCAATGTTTAGTGGGGAGGATAGTACTGCACCAGGGTGGCTCATTCTATGTGGTGGAGGTCAATGTTTAGTGGGGAGATGTTTAGTGGGGAGGATAGTACTGCACCAGGGTGGCTCATCCTATGTGGTGGAGGTCAATGTTTAGTGGAGACGATAGTACTGCACCAGGATGGCTCATCCTATGTGGTGGAGGTCAATGTTTAGTGGGGAGGATAGTACTGCACCAGGGTGGCTCATCCGATGTGGTGGAGGTCAATGTTTAGTGGGGAGGATAGTACTGCACCAGGGTGGCTCATCCTATGTGGTGGAGGTCAATGTTTAGTGGGGAGGATAGTACTGCACCAGGGTGGCTCATCCTATGTGGTGGAGGTCAATGTTTAGTGGGGAGGATAGTACCGCACCAGGGTGGCTCATCCTATGTGGTGGAGGTCAATGTTTAGTGGGGAGGATAGTACTGCACCAGGGTGGCTCATCCTATGTGGTGGAGGTTAATGTTTAGTGGGGAGGATAGTACCGCACCAGGGTGGCTCATCCTATGTGGTGGAGGTCAATGTTTAGTGGGGAGGATAGTACTGCACCAGGGTGGCTCATTCTATGTGGTGGAGGTCAATGTTTAGTGGGGAGGATAGTACCGCACCAGGGTGGCTCATCCTATGTGGTGGAGGTCAATGTTTAGTGGGGAGGATAGTACTGCACCAGGGTGGCTCATCCTATGTGGTGGAGGTCAATGTTTAGTGGGGAGGATAGTACTGCACCAGGGTGGCTCATTCTATGTGGTGGAGGTCAATGTTTAGTGGGGAGGATAGTACTGCACCAGGGTGGCTCATCCTATGTGGTGGAGGTCAATGTTTAGTGGGGAGGATAGTACCTCACCAGGGTGGCTCATCCTATGTGGTGGAGGTCAATGTTTAGTGGGAAGGATAGTACTGCACCAGGGTGGCTCATCGTTTGTGGTGGAGGTCAATGTTTAGTGGGGAGGATAGCACTGCACCAGGGTGGCTCATTCTATGTGGTGGAGGTCAATGTTTAGTGGAGAGGATAGTACTGCACCAGGGTGGCTCATTCTATGTGGTGGAGGTCAATGTTTAGTGGGGAGGATAGTACCGCACTAGGGTGGCTCATTCTATGTGGTGGAGGTCAATGTTTAGTGGGGAGGATAGTACTGCACCAGGGTGGCTCATCCTATGTGGTGGAGGTCAATGTTTAGTGGGGAGGATAGTACCGCACCAGGGTGGCTCATCCTATGTGGTGGAGGTCAATGTTTAGTGGGGAGGATAGTACTGCACCAGGGTGGCTCATTCTATGTGGTGGAGGTCAATGTTTAGTGGGGAGGATAGTACTGCACCAGGGTGCCTCATCCCATGTGGTGGAGGTCAATGTTTAGTGGGGAGGATAGTACCTCACCAGGGTGGCTCATCCTATGTGGTGGAGGTCAATGTTTAGTGGGGAGGATAGTACTGCACCAGGATGGCTCATCCTATGTGGTGGAGGTCAATGTTTAGTGGGGAGGATAGTACTGCACCAGGGTGGCTCATCCTATGTGGTGGAGGTCAATGTTTAGTGGGGAGGATAGTACTGCACCAGGGTGTCTAATCCTATGTGGTGGAGGTCAATGTTTAGTGGGGAGGATAGTACTGCACCAGGGTGGCTCATTCTATGTGGTGGAGGTCAATGTTTAGTGGGGAGGATAGTACTGCACCAGGGTGGCTCATTCTATGTGGTGGAGATCAATGTTTAGTGGGGAGGATAGTACCTCACCAGGGTGGCTCATTCTATGTGGTGGAGGTCAATGTTTAGTGGGGAGGATAGTACTGCACCAGGGTGGCTCATTCTATGTGGTGGAGGTCAATGTTTAGTGGGGAGGATAGTACTGCACCAGGGTGGCTCATTCTATGTGGTGGAGGTCAATGTTTAGTGGGGAGGATAGTACCGCACTAGGGTGGCTCATTCTATGTGGTGGAGGTCAATGTTTAGTGGGGAGGATAGAACTGCACCAGGGTGGCTAATTCTATGTGGTGGAGGTCAATGTTTAGTGGGGAGGATAGTACTGCACCAGGGTGGCTCATCCTATGTGGTGGAGGTCAATGTTTAGTGGGGAGGATAGTACCTCACCAGGGTGGCTCATCCTATGTGGTGGAGGTCAATGTTTAGTGGGAAGGATAGTACTGCACCAGGGTGGCTCATCGTTTGTGGTGGAGGTCAATGTTTAGTGGGGAGGATAGTACTGCACCAGGGTGGCTCATTCTATGTGGTGGAGGTCAATGTTTAGTGGAGAGGATAGTACTGCACCAGGGTGGCTCATTCTATGTGGTGGAGGTCAATGTTTAGTGGGGAGGATAGTACCGCACTAGGGTGGCTCATTCTATGTGGTGGAGGTCAATGTTTAGTGGGGAGGATAGTACTGCACCAGGGTGGCTCATTCTATGTGGTGGAGGTCAATGTTTAGTGGGGAGGATAGTACCGCACCAGGGTGGCTCATCCTATGTGGTGGAGGTCAATGTTTAGTGGGGAGGATAGTACTGCACCAGGGTGGCTCATTCTATGTGGTGGAGGTCAATGTTTAGTGGGGAGGATAGTACTGCACCAGGGTGGCTCATCCCATGTGGTGGAGGTCAATGTTTAGTGGGGAGGATAGTACCTCACCAGGGTGGCTCATCCTATATGGTGGAGGTCAATGTTTAGTGGGGAGGATAGTACTGCACCAGGATGGCTCATCCTATGTGGTGGAGGTCAATGTTTAGTGGGGAGGATAGTACTGCACCAGGGTGGTTCATTCTATGTGGTGGAGGTCAATGTTTAGTGGGGAGGATAGTACTGCACCAGGGTGCTCATTCTATGTGGTGGAGGTCAATGTTTAGTGGGGAGGATAGTACCGCACTAGGGTGGCTCATTCTATGTGGTGGAGGTCAATGTTTAGTGGGGAGGATAGTACTGCACCAGGGTGGCTCATCCTATGTGGTGGAGGTCAATGTTTAGTGGGGAGGATAGTACTGCACCAGGGTGGCTCATCCTATGTGGTGGAGGTCAATGTTTAGTGGGGAGGATAGTACTGCACCAGGGTGGCTCATCCTATGTGGTGGAGGTCAATGTTTAGTGGGGAGGATAGTACTGCACCAGGGTGGCTCATCCTATGTGGTGGAGGTCAATGTTTAGTGGGGAGGATAGTACTGCACCAGGGTGGCTCATCCTATGTGGTGGAGGTCAATGTTTAGTGGGGAGGATAGTACCGCACCAGGGTGGCTCATCCTATGTGGTGGAGGTCAATGTTTAGTGGGGAGGATAGTACTGCACCAGGGTGGCTCATCCTATGTGGTGGAGGTCAATGTTTAGTGGGGAGGATAGTACCGCACCAGGGTGGCTCATCCTATGTGGTGGAGGTCAATGTTTAGTGGGGAGGATAGTACTGCACCAGGGTGGCTCATTCTATGTGGTGGAGGTCAATGTTTAGTGGGGAGGATAGTACCGCACCAGGGTGGCTCATCCTATGTGGTGGAGGTCAATGTTTAGTGGGGAGGATAGTACTGCACCAGGGTGTCTAATCCTATGTGGTGGAGGTCAATGTTTAGTGGGGAGGATAGTACTGCACCAGGGTGGCTCATTCTATGTGGTGGAGGTCAATGTTTAGTGGGGAGGATAGTACTGCACCAGGGTGGCTCATCCTATGTGGTGGAGGTCAATGTTTAGTGGGGAGGATAGTACCTCACCAGGGTGGCTCATTCTATGTGGTGGAGGTCAATGTTTAGTGGGGAGGATAGTACTGCACCAGGGTGGCTCATTCTATGTGGTGGAGGTCAATGTTTAGTGGGGAGGATAGTACTGCACCAGGGTGGCTCATTCTATGTGGTGGAGGTCAATGTTTAGTGGGGAGGATAGTACCGCACTAGGGTGGCTCATTCTATGTGGTGGAGGTCAATGTTTAGTGGGGAGGATAGAACTGCACCAGGGTGGCTCATTCTATGTGGTGGAGGTCAGTGTTTAGTGGGGAGGATAGTACTGCACCAGGGTGGCTCATTCTATGTGGTGGAGGTCAATGTTTAGTGGGGAGGATAGTACTGCACCAGGGTGGCTCATTCTATGTGGTGGAGGTCAATGTTTAGTGGGGAGGATAGTACCGCACTAGGGTGGCTCATTCTATGTGGTGGAGGTCAATGTTTAGTGGGGAGGATAGAACTGCACCAGGGTGGCTCATTCTATGTGGTGGAGGTCAATGTTTAGTGGGGAGGATAGTACTGCACCAGGGTGGCTCATCCTATGTGGTGGAGGTCAATGTTTAGTGGGGAGGATAGTACTGCACCAGGATATCTCATCCTATGTGGTGGAGGTCAATGTTTAGTGGGGAGGATAGTACTGCACCAGGGTGGCTCATCCTATGTGGTGGAGGTCAATGTTTAGTGGGGAGGATAGTACTGCACCAGGGTGGCTCATCCTATGTGGTGGAGGTCAGTGTTTGGTGGGGAGGATAGTACTGCACCAGGGTGGCTCATCCTATGTGGTGGAGGTCAATGTTTAGTGGGGAGGATAGTACCGCACCAGGGTGGCTCATCCTATGTGGTGGAGGTCAATGTTTAGTGGGGAGGATAGTACTGTACCAGGGTGGCTCATCCTATGTGGTGGAGGTCAATGTTTAGTGGGGAGGATAGTACTGCACCAGGGTGGCTCATCCTATGTGGTGGAGGTCAGTGTTTAGTGGGGAGGATAGTACTGCACCAGGGTGGCTCATCCTATGTGGTGGAGGTCAATGTTTAGTGGGGAGGATAGTACCGCGCCAGGGTGGCTCATCCTATGTGGTGGAGGTCAATGTTTAGTGGGGAGGATAGTACTGTACCAGGGTGGCTCATCCTATGTGGTGGAGGTCAATGTTTAGTGGGGGGGGATAGTACTGCACCAGGGTGGCTCATTCTACGTGGTGGAGGTCAATGTTTAGTGGGGAGGATAGTACCGCACCAGGGTGGCTCATTCTATGTGATGGAGGTCAATGTATAGTGGGGAGGATAGTACTGCACCAGGGTGGCTCATCCTATGTGGTGGAGGTCAATGTTTAGTGGGGAGGATAGTACTGCACCAGGGTGGCTCATTCTATGTGGTGGAGGTCAATGTTCAGTGGGGAGGATAGTACCGCACCAGGGTGGCTCATTGTATGTGGTGGAGGTCAATATTTAGTGGGGAGGATAGTACCGCACCAGGGTGGCTCATCCTATGTGGTGGAGGTCAATGTTTTGTGGGGAGGATAGTACTGCAGCAGGGTGGCTCATCCTATGTGGTGGAGGTCAATGTTTAGTGTGGGGGACAGTACCTCACCAGGGTGGCTCATCCTATGTGGTGGAGGTCAATGTTTAGTGGGGAGGATAGTACTGCACCAGGGTGGCTCATCCTATGTGGTGGAGGTCAATGTTTAGTGGGGAGGATAGTACTGCACCAGGGTGGCTCATTCTATGTGGTGGAGGTCAATGTTTAGTGGGGAGGATAGTACTGCACCAGGGTGGCTCATCCTATGTGGTGGAGGTCAATGTTTAGTGGGGAGGATAATACCTCACCAGGGTGGCTCATTCTATGTGGTGTAGGTCAATATTTAGTGGGGAGGATAGTACCGCACCAGGGTGGCTCATCCTATGTGGTGGAGGTCAATGTTTAGTGGGGAGGATAGTACCGTACCAGGGTGGCTCATTCTATGTGGTGGAAGTCAATGTTTAGTGGGGAGGATAGTACTGCACCAGGGTGGCTCATCCTATGTGGTGGAGGTCAATGTTTAGTGGGGAAGATAGTACCGCACCAGGGTGGCTCATCCTATGCGGTGGAGGTCAATGTTTAGTGGGGAGGATAGTACCGCACCAGGGTGGCTCATCCTATGTGGTGGAGGTCAATGTTTAGTGGGGAGGATAGTACTGCACCAGGGTGGCTCATCCTATGTGGTGGAGGTCAGTGTTTAGTGGGGAGGATAATATTGCACCAGGGTGGCTCAGTCTATGTGGTGGAGGTCAATGTTTAGTGGGGAGGATAGTACCGCACCAGGGTGGCTCATCCTATGTGGTGGAGGTCAATGTTTAGTGGGGAGGATAGTACCTCACCAGGGTGTCTCATCCTATGTGGTGGAGGTCAATGTTTAGTGGGGAGGATAGTACCTCACCAGGGTGTCTAATCCTATGTGGTGGAGGTCAATGTTTAGTGGGGAGGATAGTACTGCACCATGGTGGCTCATTCTATGTGGTGGAGGTCAATGTTTAGTGGGGAGGATAGTACTGCACCAGGGTGGCTCATCCTATGTGGTGGAGGTCAATGTTTAGTGGGGAGGATAGTACTGCACCAGCGTGGCTCATCCTATGTGGTGAAGGTCAATGTTTAGTGGGGAGGATAGTACCGCACCAGGGTGGCTCATTCTATGTGGTGGAGGACAATGTTTAGTGGGGAGGATAGTACTGCACCAGGGTGGCTCATCCTATATGGTGGAGGTGAATGTTTAGTGGGGAGGATAATACCTCACCAGGGTGGCTCATTCTATGTGGTGGAGGTGAATGTTTAGTGGGGAGGATAGTACCTCACCAGAGTGGCTCATCCTATGTGGTGGAGGTCAATGTTTAGTGGGGAGGATAGTACCTCACCAGGGTGTCTCATCCTATGTGGTGGAGGTCAATGTTTAGTGGGGAGGATAGTACATTACCAGGGTGTCTAATCCTATGTGGTGGAGGTCAATGTTTAGTGGGGAGGATAGTACTGCACCATGGTGGCTCATTCTATGTGGTGGAGGTCAATGTTTAGTGGGGAGGATAGTACTGCACCAGGGTGGCTCATCCTATGTGGTGGAGGTCAATGTTTAGTGGGGAGGATAGTACTGCACCAGCGTGGCTCATCCTATGTGGTGGAGGTCAATGTTTAGTGGGGAGGATAGTACTGCACCAGGGTGGCTCATTCTATGTGGTGGAGGTCAATGTTTAGTGGGGAGGATAGTACTGCACCAGGGTGGCTCATCCTATGTGGTGGAGGTCAATGTTTAGTGGGGAGGATAGTACTGCACCAGGGTGGCTCATTCTATGTGGTGGAGGTCAATGTTTAGTGGGGAGGATAGTACTGCACCAGGATGGCTCATCCTATGTGGTGGAGGTCAATGTTTAGTGGGGAGGATAGTACCGCACCAGGGTGGCTCATTCTATGTGGTGGAAGTCAATGTTTAGTGGGGAGGATAGTACTGCACCAGGGTGGCTCATCCTATGTGGTGGAGGTCAATGTTTAGTGGGGAAGATAGTACCGCACCAGGGTGGCTCATCCTATGCGGTGGAGGTCAATGTTTAGTGGGGAGGATAGTACCGCACCAGGGTGGCTCATCCTATGTGGTGGAGGTCAATGTTTCGTGGGGAGGATAGTACTGCACCAGGGTGGCTCATTCTATGTGGTGGAGGTCAATGTTTAGTGGGGAGGATAGTATTGCACCAGGGTGGCTCATCCTATGTGGTGGAGGTCAATGTTTAGTGGGGAGGATAATACCTCACCAGGGTGGCTCATTCTATGTGATGGAGGTCAATATTTAGTGGGGAGGATAGTACCGCACGAGGGTGGCTCATCCTATGTGGTGGAGGTCAATGTTTAGTGGGGATAATAGTACCGCACCAGGGTGGCTCATTCTATGTGGTGGAAGTCAATGTTTAGTGGGGAGGATAGTACTGCACCAGGGTGGCTCATCCTATGAGGTGGAGGTCAATGTTTAGTGGGGAAGATAGTACCGCACCAGGGTGGCTCATCCTATGCGGTGGAGGTGAATGTTTAGTGGGGAGGATAGTACCGCACCAGGGTGGCTCATCCTATGTGGTGGAGGTCAATGTTTAGTGGGGAGGATAGTACTGCACCAGAGTGGCTCATCCTATGTGGTGGAGGTCAATGTTTAGTGGGGAGGATAGTACTGCACCAGGGTGGCTCATTCTATGTGGTGGAGGACAATGTTTAGTGGGGAGGATAGTACTGCACCAGGGTGGCTCATCCTATATGGTGGAGGTGAATGTTTAGTGGGGAGGATAATACCTCACCAGGGTGGCTCATTCTATGTGGTGGAGGTGAATGTTTAGTGGGGAGGATAGTACCTCACCAGAGTGGCTCATCCTATGTGGTGGAGGTCAATGTTTAGTGGGGAGGATAGTACCTCACCAGGGTGTCTCATCCTATGTGGTGGAGGTCAATGTTTAGTGGGGAGGATAGTACATTACCAGGGTGTCTAATCCTATGTGGTGGAGGTCAATGTTTAGTGGGGAGGATAGTACTGCACCATGGTGGCTCATTCTATGTGGTGGAGGTCAATGTTTAGTGGGGAGGATAGTACTGCACCAGGGTGGCTCATCCTATGTGGTGGAGGTCAATGTTTAGTGGGGAGGATAGTACTGCACCAGCGTGGCTCATCCTATGTGGTGGAGGTCAATGTTTAGTGGGGAGGATAGTACTGCACCAGGGTGGCTCATTCTATGTGGTGGAGGTCAATGTTTAGTGGGGAGGATAGTACTGCACCAGGGTGGCTCATCCTATGTGGTGGAGGTCAATGTTTAGTGGGGAGGATAGTACTGCACCAGGGTGGCTCATTCTATGTGGTGGAGGTCAATGTTTAGTGGGGAGGATAGTACTGCACCAGGATGGCTCATCCTATGTGGTGGAGGTCAATGTTTAGTGGGGAGGATAGTACCGCACCAGGGTGGCTCATTCTATGTGGTGGAAGTCAATGTTTAGTGGGGAGGATAGTACTGCACCAGGGTGGCTCATCCTATGTGGTGGAGGTCAATGTTTAGTGGGGAAGATAGTACCGCACCAGGGTGGCTCATCCTATGCGGTGGAGGTCAATGTTTAGTGGGGAGGATAGTACCGCACCAGGGTGGCTCATCCTATGTGGTGGAGGTCAATGTTTCGTGGGGAGGATAGTACTGCACCAGGGTGGCTCATTCTATGTGGTGGAGGTCAATGTTTAGTGGGGAGGATAGTATTGCACCAGGGTGGCTCATCCAATGTTGTGGAGGTCAATGTTTAGTGGGGAGGATAATACCTCACCAGGGTGGCTCATTCTATGTGATGGAGGTCAATATTTAGTGGAGAGGATAGTACCGCACGAGGGTGGCTCATCCTATGTGGTGGAGGTCAATGTTTAGTGGGGAGGATAGTACCGCACCAGGGTGGCTCATTCTATGTGGTGGAAGTCAATGTTTAGTGGGGAGGATAGTACTGCACCAGGGTGGCTCATCCTATGAGGTGGAGGTCAATGTTTAGTGGGGAAGATAGTACCGCACCAGGGTGGCTCATCCTATGCGGTGGAGGTGAATGTTTAGTGGGGAGGATAGTACCGCACCAGGGTGGCTCATCCTATGTGGTGGAGGTCAATGTTTAGTGGGGAGGATAGTACTGCACCAGAGTGGCTCATCCTATGTGGTGGAGGTCAATGTTTAGTGGGGAGGATAGTACTGCACCAGGGTGGCTCATTCTATGTGGTGGAGGTCAATGTGTAGTGGGGAGGATAGTACCGCCCCAGGGTGGCTCATCCTATGTGGTGGAGGTCAATGTTTAGTGGGGAGGATAGTACCTCACCAGGGTGTCTCATCCTATGTGGTGGAGGTCAATGTTTAGTGGGGAGGATAGTACCTCACCAGGGTGTCTAATCCTATGTGGTGGAGGTCAATGTTTAGTGGGGAGGATAGTACTGCACCATGGTGGCTCATTCTATGTGGTGGAGGTCAATGTTTAGTGGGGAGGAAAGTACTGCACCAGGGTGGCTCATCCTATGTGGTGGAGGTCAATATTTAGTGGGGAGGATAGTACCGCACCAGGGTGGCTCATCCTATGTGGTGGAGGTCAATGTTTAGTGGGGAGGATAGTACCGCACCAGGGTGGCTCATCCTATGTGGTGGAGGTCAATGTTTAGTGGGGAGGATAGTACTGCACCAGGGTGGCTTATCCTATGTGGTGGAGGTCAATGTTTAGTGGGGAGGATAGTACTGCACCAGGGTGGCTCATTCTATGTGGTGGAGGTCAATGTTTAGTGGGGAGGATAGTACCGCACCAGGGTGGCTCATCCTATGTGGTGGAGGTGAATGTTTAGTGGGGAGGATAGTACCTCACCAGGGTGGCTCATCCTATGTGGTGGAGGTCAATGTTTAGTGGGGAGGATAGTACCTTACCAGGGTGTCTAATCCTATGTGGTGGAGGTCAATGTTTAGTGGGGAGGATAGTACTGCACCATGGTGGCTCATCCTATGTGGTGGAGGTCAATGTTTAGCGGTTAGGATAGTACTGCACCAGGGTGGCTCATCCTATGTGGTGGAGGTCAATGTTTAGTGGGGAGGATAGTACTGCACCAGCGTGGCTCATCCTATGTGGTGGAGGTCAATGTTTAGTGGGGAGGATAGTACCGCACCAGGGTGGCTCATTCTATATGGTGGAGGTCAATGTTTAGTGGGGAGGATAGTACCTTACCAGGGTGTCTAATCCTATGTGGTGGAGGTCAATGTTTAGTGGGGAGGATAGTACTGCACCATGGTGGCTCATCCTATGTGGTGGAGGTCAATGTTTAGCGGTTAGGATAGTACTGCACCAGGGTGGCTCATCCTATGTGGTGGAGGTCAATGTTTAGTGGGGAGGATAGTACTGCACCAGCGTGGCTCATCCTATGTGGTGGAGGTCAATGTTTAGTGGGGAGGATAGTACCGCACCAGGGTGGCTCATTCTATATGGTGGAGGTCAATGTTTAGTGGGGAGGATAGTACTGCACCAGGGTGGCTCATCCTATGTGGTGGAGGTCAATGTTTAGTAGGGAGGATAGTACCGCACCAGGGTGGCTCATTCTATGTGGTGGAGGTCAATGTTTAGTGGGGAGGATAGTACTGCACCAGGGTGGCTCATCCTATGTGGTGGAGGTCAATGTTTAGTGGGGAGGATAGTACCGCACCAGGGTGGCTCATCCTATGTGGTGGAGGTCAATGTTTAGTGGGGAGGATAGTACTGCACCAGGGTGGCTCATTCTATGTGGTGGAGGTCAATGTTTAGTGGGGAGAATATTACTGCACCAGGGTGGCTCATCCTATGTGGTGGAGGTCAATGTTTAGTGGGGAGGATAACATCTCACCAGGATTGTTCAAAGTATGGAGGAAAGATCAGTGTTTAGTATTGGAAATTATAGGTCATATAAAATCTATACTATTGTATTATAGATCATTTTATATCTATAGGAATGTAGTATAGATGGTATTATATTTATACGACTGTACTATAGATCATATTGAGTCTATACGGTTGTGATATAATATTTGAACATCGATATGATGCATATCACTATACTTGAATTGACTGATTGATTGATTGATTGATTGATTATTGTTTTACGTCACTCCACGATTATTTCACGTATATGGTGACGGCATCTGCCTGATGCATTGCCTAGAAATTTATACCTTTGCAACGGACTCACCTGAAGCAGTGAGGAATCTTTTCCATGCCACGCTTACTGTCTCTTTCGAAAGACAGTGTGCACAGGACGGGAAACGAACCCGGGGCCTTTCGGTTACAAGCCGAGCACTTCATCCACTAGGCTTCTCAATAATTGAACAACGATACGATACATATCACAGTAATTGAACAACGATATCATACACATAACAATACTTGAACACCGATAGATTCAAGATACCTTATTTACCAGTTCGGGCCCAATTAAAGGCATTATATACATGCATACATGTATTATGAGATAAGTGCTAATTAGCATAATAAAGTATTAAACAATGAAGATATATAATTACAGTGAATGTAATAGCAAATCATATTAGTACTGAGGTAACCTTCATATTTTCGTATATAAATTATTCAACACCATAACGAATATATTGTGATTCAGAATTGAGAAAATATAACATTTCACTTTTATCATTAAGGTTAATTCTTAATGGAACATCTTTCTCTCTCTTGCAAAAGAGTTCAAATCTAGATTTAAGTGTCTATTACAATTAAATAAAAGTGGCATTCACCCCAAGTCATTTTATTACATTTATTACAATATCTATGTTCACTAGGTATTTTTCTTATATGTATCATTTTAAGCCGGTGTCCCTTAGTGGATAAGGTGCTGGGCTCGTTATCGAGAGGTACCGAGTTCGATTCCCGCCCTGGGCACACTGGTGTTCTGTTTTTTTTTTTTTTTTGGATGAGATAGTAAAAACCGAAGTCCCGTGTCTCGGTAGGCTTGGCACGTAAAAGATCCCTCACTGTTTCGGATGGGTCCATTGCAAAGGTCAAAATTTGTATGCCTCGCATCAGGCTGATGTTGTCACCACATACGTGGAGTGACGTAAAACAATATTCATTCAATTTAATTGTATCAACCATTTTCAATTTCTAATTTATGACATGATAATTTTAATTGTGTAACAGATTTTCTGTAATCAGTACTGTCCATTATATGAAGGCATGATATTTATACAATACTTGAACAACGATACGATACATATCACAATACTTGAACATAGATATGATACATATCAAAATACTTAAACATAGATATGATACATACCACAATACTTGAACATGGATATGATACATACCACAATACTTGAACATAGATATGATACATACCACAATACTTGAACATAGATATGATACATACCACAATACTTGAACATGGATATGATACATACCACAATACTTGAACAAACATATGATATATACCACAATACTTGAACATAGATATGATACAAACCGCAATACTTTAACGTAGAAATGATACATAGCACAATACTTGAACATAGATATGATACATAGCACAATACTTGAACATAGATATGATACATAGCACAATACTTGAACATAGATATGATACATACCACAATACTTGAACATAGATATGATACATACCACAATACTTGAACAGAGATATGATGCAAACCACAATATTTGAACATAGATATAATACATAGCACAATACTTGAACATAGATATGATACATAGCACAATACTTGAACATAGATATGATACATACCACAATACTTGAACATAGATATGATACATAGCACAATACTTGAACATAGATATGATACATACCACAATACTTGAACATAGATATGATACATAGCACAATACTTGAACATAGATATGATGCATACCACAATATTTGAACATAGATATGATACATAGCACAATACTTGAACATAGATATGATACATACCACAATATTTGAACATAGATATGATACATAGCACAATACTTGAACATAGATATGATACATACCACAATACTTGAACATAGATATGATACATAGCACAATACTTGAACATAGATATGATACATACCACAATACTTGAACATAGATATGATACATAGCACAATACTTGAACAGAGATATGATGCATACCACAATATTTGAACATAGATATGATACATAGCACAATACTTGAACAGAGATATGATGCATACCACAATACTTGAACATAGATATGATACATAGCACAATACTTGAACATAGATATGATACATAGCACAATACTTGAACATAGATATGATACATACCACAATACTTGAACATAGATATGATACATAGCACAATACTTGAACATAGATATGATACATACCACAATACTTGAACATAGATATGATACATAGCACAATACTTGAACAGAGATATGATGCATACCACAATATTTGAACATAGATATGATACATAGCACAATACTTGAACAGAGATATGATGCATACCACAATATTTGAACATAGATATGATACATACCACAATACTTGAACATAGATATGATACATAGCACAATACTTGAACATAGATATGATACATAGCACAATACTTGAACATAGATATGATACATAGCACAATACTTGAACATAGATATGATACATACCACAATACTTGAACATAGATATGATACATAGCACAATACTTGAACATAGATATGATACATACCACAATACTTGAACAGAGATATGATGCATACCACAATATTTGAACATAGATATGATACATAGCACAATACTTGAACAGAGATATGATGCATACCACAATACTTGAACATAGATATGATACATACCACAATACTTGAACAGAGATATGATGCATACCACAATATTTGAACATAGATATGATACATAGCACAATACTTGAACATAGATATGATACATAGCACAATACTTGAACAGAGATATGATACCGGTACATATCACGATACACATGTTTAATCAGGTTATTAATTTATTGCTTTGGTATCATGAAGTATCCAAAATAGTTTTATAAAATTTAGAAGATAATAATAATAGATAAATAAATAAGTAAAATAAAGAAATAAAAAAAAACATATTTATCAACTTGGATTAAAATAAGTTATAAACAGGCACAAACATAAATATAATAATCTGATAATCTATTTAGAGTTTTCTTTCTTTTTCTTTTTCTTTCTTTTTTGCATATTTAATATTATTTGAAACATTTATATATTTCATATAAATTGTGACGGAGTTTTATAAAGGAAGGGATTACAGTATCTTATCCATATTTTTTTAAGCTTCTGTTGTATCGTGTATAATATCATGGCCTATGAATCGCGATATATCGTTATGTCCCTAATTGCATGTGTAAGTACACAGGATTCACACTGGGAATAGTGGCAGTAAATACATAACATACTTCAATAATTTCCCACCGGTATCCGGAAATTCTAGTCGACCAATTGAAATGCCCGGATGTCATTCTCGTATATCGACTTCCTGAACATGAATGAAATATGTGATACGTAGAAGTAGGATTAAGGTGATTCAGTCGCTGTCATCACGGCTAGCTCGTGCCTGGTGTGTGTAGGTCACTCTTATACAATGATCACGCTTGTGAGGAATGCGCTATATGTAACTGACATCACAATGATAATAAAATCACTTTTGAATATATGCTGGTCCTGGTAACCTGGTCTCGCCTCTGACAGGAGATGCTTACTCCTCTGCTGGTCCTGGTAATTTGGTCTCGCCTCTGACAGGAGATGCTTACTCCTCTGCTGCTCCTGGTAACCTGGTCTCGGCTCTGACAGGAAATGCTTACTCCTCTGCTGCTCTTGGTAACCTGGTCTCGCCTCTGACAGGAAATGCTTACTCCTCTGTTGCTCCTGATAACCTGGTCTCGCCTCTGACAGGAGATGCTTACTCCTCTGTTGGTCCTGGTAACATGGTCTCGCCTCTGACAGGAGATGCTTACTCCTCTCCTAGTCCTAGTAACCTGGACTCGCCTCTCACAGGAGATGCTTACTCCTCTCCTGGTCTTGGTAACATGGTCTTGCCTCTGACAGGAGATGCTTACACCTCTCCTGGTCGAGTTATGGTAGGGGCAGGCGTGGTGTAGTGGTTAAGCGCTTGGCTTGCGGCGCCGACGATTCGGGTTCGATTTCCGGGTTGCGCCACTATGTTTAAGAGGTTGGTAACCTCCTGCTTCCATGTCGCGATATAACTGAAATATTGTTGAAATCGACGTAAAACACCAATCAACCAACCAACCAACGGGTTATGGTAAGGTGGTCACGCCTATGACAGGAGATGCTTACTCCTCCCCTAGTCCTGGTAGCGCCTCTGACAGGTGATGCTTACTTCTCTCCTAGTCCTGGTAACCTGATCTCGCCTCTGGCAGAAGATGCTTACTCCTCCCCTAGTCCTGGTAGCGCCTCTGACAGGTGATGCTTACTTCTCTCCTAGTCCTGGTAACCTGATCTCGCCTCTGACAGGAGATTCTTACTCCTCTCCTGGTCCTAGTAACATTGGTCTCGCTTGTGACAGGAGATGCTTACTCCTCTATTGGTCCTTGTAACCTGGTCTCGCCTCTGACAGCAGGTGCTTACTCCTCTATTGGTCCTTGTAACCTGGTCTCGCCTCTGACAGCAGGTGCCTACTCCTCTGCTGCTCCTGGTAACCTGGTCTCGCCTCTGACAGTAGGTGTCTACTCCTCTCCTGGTCCTGGTAACCTGGTCTCGCCTCTGACAGGAGATGCTTACTCCTCTCCTGGTCCTGGTAACCTGGTCTCGCCTCTGACAGGAGATGCTTACTCCTTTCCTGGTCCTGGTAACCTGGTTTTGCCTCTGACAGGAGATGCTTACTCCTCTCCTGATCCTGTTAACCTCGTTTTGCCTCTGACAGTAGATGCTTTCTCCTCTCCTGATCCTGTTAACCTGGTTTTGCCTCTGATAGGAGATGCTTTCTCCTCTCCTGGTCCTGTTAACCTGGTTTTGCCTCTGATAGGAGATGCTTTCTCCTCTCCTGATCCAGTTAACCTGGTTTCGCTTCTGACAGAAGATGCGTACTCCTCTCCTGATCCTGTTAACCTGGTTTTGCCTCTGCCTGGAGATGCTTTCTCCTCTCCTGGTCCTGTTAACCTGGTTTTGCCTCTGACAGGAGATGCTTTCTCCTCTCGTGATCCTGTTAACCTGGTTTCGCCTCTGACAGGAGATGCTTACTCCTCTCCTGGTCCTGGTAACCTGGTTTCGCCTCCAACCGGTATGATGGTACTGTGGTTGACAAATTGTGTTGGATACTAGACGGGGATACACTGACATCCGAAATTAGTCGGCTGTTATTTATAACGCTTTTACCTGTCTTTCATTCAAAATTGTTGTATTTGTAAGTACTTGCCGTAAACTTAAGATCGTTTTAAATTCTATAGTATTTAAGAAGACTGCAAGATTTGTTAAGATATCTGTGAATCATAAGCATGTTAGCAATACATTTGCCGATCGTTAAAAGATGATAAAAACAACCAGTCTAAGTAAAATTAATGAGAAAATTAAACTGATTAATTCAGAGCCACTAACATGACGCACTGAAGCACATAAATATGGCGTCAATTGATACAATTCTTTTTAAATTCACTTTAATGAAAGTTATACATCACAGGCTTTCTCCTCTTCATTTGACCAGGGTCCAGCGCCATAAACTGAGAATATACTTAAGTCAAAAATTCATATTCTTCTGTTCATCAATGAATTAATAACTGGGATTTGGATGATTATATTTAGTTTTATTTTACTGATAAATAGAATTATACCATTCTGCATTAAAATTTATTTGAACGTTTGACAATGGAATAAATTAAAATGAAATTTTTGACTTAAGTATATTCTCAGTTTATGGGGCTAGACCCAGGACTTTACTACGCAAAATATTACATTTTTACCTCTTACTTGAAATTAATGGGAACTGTAGGAACTCTTCTCATGAAATAAGTTGATGTTCCCTTAGGATCATTAAAAGATATGAGCATTTCCAACTGACTTAACGATAGTGTCTCTACCATTTCCAACTGACTTAACGATAGTGTCTCTACCATTTCCAACTGACTTAACTATAGTGTTCTGCCATTTCCAACTAACTTAAATTTAGTGTTCTACCAGTTCCAACTAACTTAACTATAGCGTTCTACAATTTCCAACTGACTTAACTATAGTGTTCTACAATTTCCAACTGACTTAACTATAGTGTTTTACCATTTCCAACTGACTTAACTATAGAGTACTACAATTTCCAACTGACTTAACTATAGTGTTTTACCATTTCCAACTGACTTAACTATAGTGTTCTACAATTTCCAACTGACTTAACTATAGCCTTCTACCATTTACCACATCATTCGCATACACTTAATAAGGAGACATCATTAACATTACCTATCAAATATCTGAGTAGCAGTTTTGACGAAGCAGGTTTCCTTTAAAAAAAAAACAACATCCATTTCCATTGTATATTGATTCTCTTTGTGATGTCAACGATTAGATCAATGTCCATGATTTTAAAAAACATTGCTTTCATAAAACTTACTTGCTTACTTTAGCACGTAAGTTTTATAAAAGCAATGTTTTATAAAATCAGTAATCACAAATACATATCTATTTTCATTAAGAAAAAAGATATTGTCATGGTTATGTATTGTAACATTAAGTCATATCTCACTCCATTCACATTTAACATTATGATGGTATGTAGTACAGGACCACACCAAGCTGTACCATGTCAGAATAGGCAGATTGGTGCTGATATAAATCATGATGGCATATATTACAGGACCACACCAAGCTGTACCATGTCAGAATATGCAGATTGGTGCTGATATAAACCATGATGACATATATTACAGGACCACACCAAGCTATATCACGTCAGAATATGCAAATTAGTGCTTATATAAACCATGATGGCATATATTACAGGACCACACCAAGCTATATCACGTCAGAATATGCAAATTAGTGCTGATATAAACCATGATGACATATATTACAGGACCACACCAAGCTATATCACGTCAGAATATGCAAATTAGTGCTGATATAAACCATGATGACATATATTACAGGACCACACCAAGCTATATCACGTCAGAATATGCAAATTAGTGCTGATATAAACCATGATGGCATATATTACAGGACCACACCAAGCTGTACCATGTCAGAATATGCAGATTGGTGCTGATATAAACCATGATGGCATGTATTACAGGAACACACCAAGCTATATCACGTCAGAATATGCAGAGTGGTCCTGATACAAACCATGATGACATATATTACAGGACCACACCAAGCTGTATCACATCAGAATATGCAAATTAGTGCTGATATAAACCATGATGGCATATATTACAGGACCACACCAAGCTGTACCACGTCAGAATATGCAGATTGGTGCTGATATAAATCATGATGGCATATAGTACAGGACCACACCAAGCTGTACCACGTCAGAGTAGCCAGATTGGTGCTGATACAAATTATGCCAACTTTTGCTGATTTCTTACATTATTCAATATCGAATTGATTCATAATATGCCAACATTTTAATAATAATTGTGGATGGTGCTATATATATTTTAATGACGCGGAGACATATAAACATCAGTAAGTTCCGGAAATGACTAAAGTTTATAGTGTTTTGATGCTGATGACTGTATGGCACTGTATGACACTGTATAATTATCATAGCTCTCCTTCGTACAACAGACCTGAAACAGAAACACCATTTATTAATAGTACATATATATATATATATATATATATATATATATATATATATATATATATATATATATATATATATATATATATATATATATATATATATATATATATCTATGTACTATTAATAAATGCGATAACGATACTAAAACAATTAAAAAATTGCCAAATTTTCGAAGCAATCTGCTTCTTCAGGACACACACAAACACTCACACAAATATAAAGACACGAAATGAAAGATAGAAAATATATACAAAGCACTAGTCTAATAAAAACTGGTTTCTTCAATTGGCTACATATTGAGCGTTTCTCTATGCGCTATCTAAGCGATTTGCATTAACCTTCATTGAGGTTGATCCGATACTTATGAATAGTGAATGTTGTTACAATTTCCTTTTTTGTGCTTTTATATATATATATATATATATATATATATATATATATATATATATATATATATATATATATATATATATATATATATATATATATATATATATATATATATATATATATATATATATATATATATATATATATATATAATCATTTTGAGATATCCTAGTTCAGTATCTATCCATTTTTGTTTCGGGATCGGGAAATCCCGCGTTCTAGTTCCACATGCGGTTCGTCTTGTCCCGAAGTCTCTAGTTACGGTAAACGTTAGATATGTGTATTTGTGGGACTTACAGTATCATGTACTGGTTGGTCACGGACTAGGAGCTAATACATCTACAGGAGATCGTGTACTTCATGTACTTGTCGGACACGGAGCTTAGGTCAGAACACTTGCAGTGCTTAGGTCAAAGCATAGTAATTAAGCTTAGGTCAAAGTATAGTAATTAACGAGAGTCGTGATTGGCTGATCTGATGTAGGGAGAAAGGGACTACTATATCAATGTATCTGGGGCTCTGATTGGATGAAATTATTTTTATTAATCTATGAATAAAGACTGATTTTGCTGTAAAATCATGAACTATTATCTCATTCGCAAACGTAAAGATTTTATGACATAAAAAAGAGTTGTTGTTTACATTTGAATTTTGGCAATTTTGTTATCATTAATATTATTTTTATTTATTTTTTTTTTTTGGGGGGGGGGGGGTTGACCCCCTTCCAGCAGGATTCTCGAAATTAAGGTGAATAACCTATGGCAAACTGTTAAAATTCTGATAGGAGAAAGGATGGTCTGACAAACATTTTGATATATAGCTAAGTTGTATATATTGTACATAACTAAGTTGTAGAAAATTGTGTAGATCTTGCTGTGAGTTTGGTAATTTAACTTGGGACCCTATGAGAATGGGATGTTTCCCATGGGCAAGGACGAATATAACAACAACAACAACAACAACAACAACAACAACAACAACAACAACAACAACAACAACAACAACAACAAGTAAAAATAGAAAGAAAAATTAAAATAAATATAAACAAAAAAGAAAGAAATACTAATGTTAATAAAAAAGATAAAAAAAATAAATGAATAATGATAAATAAATTCGTACAAGAATAAAAATCTTTACCATAAATACACCTACTATTATGATAGAAATTGAAGAGTTTTCTCAGAATTCCTGAGTTACGACATCGGAGTTATCGATCTTGGCCATGTTACATTTTACATTAGTCGTGGTGCTTTTACTTTCTTAACAGGGGAATCATTACTTAAAACACAATGAACATGATGGGCATGTATAAGAAACCTGAGGTAACGTTACAAATATTCAAATAAATGTGTCTGTATAGTAGATCCTCCTGAAAGTTATGAATCTAATTTTTCATTGTTTTACACAGCAAAGTTGGTCGTTATAATCAAGTACCTGCAATACAAGCTGTCATGAAGCATGCTACATTTCCAGCGATCATTGCACGGATGACCACCTTCGTCAGATCACTCTTCCGTGACGGCGCCATGGCGCCAAGGGCTCCTAGCATTATACCTATCGATCCAATGTTAGAAAACCCACACAGAGCATACGTAGAGATGACCACAGAACGTGCCTGCAAAACAATAGTAGTAACTAAATATATAGAGAAATTCCTACATTGCTTAAAGGCGAATGGCTACGCATACCAAAGAAACCAACCGTTAACTAACAAATATAATCAAACAGTTATAGTGTCTCTGAATTTTTCTAAAATGTGCGATTATAATCTGTGTTGTATTTAATACTCTTCAAGAATGTTAATGTTATAAAAAAAATTCAACGAATAAATACATAAATAAATCAATAAATAACTATATAAATAAATAAATAAATAAATAAATAAATAAATAAATAAATAAATAATAATAGCTCATAGTTGTAGAGATAGTTTTAAAATGAATGATTACTATTTTACTTTCCATTTATTCATTTAGCATACTTGTCCACGGTGTCCGTAGATTCATCATATATATAAAGATTACACTTATTTAAAAAAAAAAAGCATTACGGCTGACTTTGTAGTTCGGTAGGAGATGCTTACTATGTCACCTAATCCTCTCCAGGTATAAGTGACTGTACGTATCCCCTTGTATTGTTCTTCACGACATTATTATTGTTCATTGTACGATATTTTGTACCAACTCATCTCAAATCTTACCTCTAATATCCCCCCTTTAAGAGTGATGTTCAAATCATCATATACAATATCGTTGCCATTTCTAAACCAATGCCCAGTATAGATTTCTCCTGTCACATTATTTGTGGTGTTCCGGAGTCCCTCATACCATGTCAGGTTTTTCTCATTATCTATGTATGTCGACAACGTGGTGTAAGCAACAAATTCATTTATAAAAGTTTTGATTCCAACCATCTCAGCTACCCTTCGACAGTCTTTAATGCTGACACCCATGAAGAAAGCAATCGGCCAGAACACGTACGAGCATATGAACTGTAAAATATGAAGATACTTTTCATGCTTCTTGTTAAATAATAATAACTAAATCAACAGTTTTACATGTCCTCAGTCTATTCTGTGATGTCTCCTGTACATCACAGCTAAAATACTTACTGATGGCAGCGGGTACCTGCTGCATGGCATACGGTAAAACATGGAACAATGGTATCGCGTTACAGTAGTACGGTGGCGCCGTGGTATCGTGTTACAGTATTACGGTGGTGCCGTGGTATCGTGTTATAGTAGTATGGTGGTGCCATGGTATCGTGTTACAGTAGTACGGTGGCGCCTTGGTATGGTGTTACAGCAGTACGGTCATGCCGTGGTATCGTGTCCTAGTAGTATGGTGGTGCCGTGATATCGTGTTACAGTAGTACGGTGGTGCCGTGGTATGGTGTTACAGTAGTGCGGTGGTGCCATGATATCGTGTTACAGTAGTACGGTGGTGCCATGGAATCGTGTTACAGTAGTACAGTGGTGCCGTGGTATCATGTTACAGTAGTACGGTGGTGCCGTGGTATCATTTTACAGTAGTACGGTGGTGCCGTGGTATCATGTTACAGTAGTATGGTGGTGCCGTGGTATCATGTTACAGTAGTAAGGTGGTGCCGTGGTATAGTGTTTCACTAATACGGTGGTGCAGTGGTATCGTGTTACAGTAGTACGGTGGTGCCGTGGTATCATGTTACAGTAGTACGGTGGTGCCGTGGTATCATGTTACAGTAGTACGGTGGTGCCGTGGTATAGTGTATCACTAGTACAGTGGTGCCGTGGTATCGTGTTACATATATATCACGGCACTACGGTATAATCAGACCATGGTATATCCTATCGTGACACAATCATACCACGATACCATCGTACCATTATACCATGATACCACCATACCATCATACCAACGTATCATCTTCGTACTATTATACTACGATATTATCATATCACCGTACCATCATACCACTGTGCCAATATACCATCATGTCACTATACCATTATACCACTGTACCATCATACCACTGTACCATCATACCACTATACCATAATACCATTGTACCAACATACCACTGTACCATCATACCACTTTACCAACATACCACTGTACCATCATACCACTGTACCATCATACCACTGTACCATCATACTACTGTACCATCATACCTCTGTACCATCATACCACTGTACCATCATACCACTTTACAATATATCCGGTATTACGGTATAATCAGACCACGGTATTATCCTATCGTGACACAATCATACCACGATGCCATCATACCATTATACCATGATACCACCATACCATCATACCAACGTTCACTGTACCATTATACCACTGTTCCAATATACCACTGTACCATCATACCATTGTGCCATCATACCAATGTACCATCATATCACTGTACCATCTACAACAGTGCCATTATACCACTGTACTAATATACTGGTACTGATATACCACTGTACCATCATATAATAGTACCATCATACCACTGTGCCATCATACCACTGTACCATTAACCACTGTACCATCATACCACTGTACCAATATACTATTGTACCATCATGCCACTATACCATCATACCACTGTACCATTATACCACTGTACCATCATACCACTGTACCAATATACCATTGTACCATCATACCACTATACCTTTATACCATCATACCATTGTACCATCATACCACTGTACCAATATGCCATTGTATCATCATACCACTATACCATCATACCACTGTACCATCATACCACTCTATCAACATACCACTGTACCAATATATCACTGAACCATCATACCATTGTACCATCATACCACTGTACCATCATACCACTATACCATCATACCATTGTACCATCATACCACTGTACCAATGTACTATTGTATCATCATACCACTATACCATCATACCACTGTACCATCATACCACTGTACCATCATACCACTCTATCAACATACCACTGTACCAATATACCACTGTACCATCATACCATTGTACCATCATACCTCTGTACCATCATACCACTATACCATCATACCACTATACCATCATACTATTGTACCATCATACCATTGTACCATCATACCACTATACCATCATACCACTATACCATCATACCACTTTACAATATATCACGGTACTGCGGTATAATCAGACCACGGTATTATCCTATCGTGACACAATCATACCACGATACCATCGGACCATTATACCATGATACCACGATACCATCATACCAACGTATCATCTTACCATGATACCATCGTACTATTATACTACGATATTATCATATCACCGTACCATCATAGTCATGCATGAGAGGGCAAATCATTTTCGAGGACCGATATCCTATGTAGTGAAACTATAAAACCAGTGAAATCCAGTGGATCAATATGTCCATCACATGTGTTACGATGCGTATGTCTGAAGAAAATAATATAAATTATACAAGACTTCCGATATACGCGTCCGCTTCGAATTTTACACACTGTTTCGTGAAATGTTAGGCATTCAGGCAGGGTATAAATAAGGTACAGCCATAACAACAAACTTCTGTAAAAGAAAAAAGGAAGAACACATTTGAAAACGCAATGATGTTTATGAACTCATTTTAATTATACAAAATGAAAATGACAGTACAACTCTTATTTTCATCACTTTGAAGAATTTCCGTAAGGGTTGTTGGTCATGGTTGTGCCCGTTAATTTCATACCGGACATAGAATGCCTACATTTCACTTAAGTCGAATCACTGATGCGTCTCTCGGAGGTCCCGAATTGGAAGGAAACAAGAACTCAAATAAAAAAAAGGGTAATTATGGTCATTTCCATGCCGGACTTATGGTATTCCAGGTCTCTCTGATACTTTTAGAAGCGATACATATGCAAACAAGCAGAGAGTTATACGACTTATGGAGACACCATACCTGGAAAGAAAGAGGTTCATCGCCACGCGGAAAGCCGGCCCTGTCCCCCATCCATTTTAGCGTGGCATTGACAAACTCCAGCAGCGAGATGAAGGCGATGAGGTTAACTGCAACGTTGGCGACCAGCTTGATGGATTGTGACGCACCAATAGACGCAGCCTCTATGATGTTATGTTGTTGTCTAAAATAATAGAATGATTCCTAGAACATGGCCAAGATCTTCAATGAACTTTGGCATATGACTATCGTAAAGTTTGTTGTACCTGACCCCCCCCCCCCCCCAAAAAAAAAAGAAAGAAAGAAAGAAAAAAAAATGCTTTCACCTCCAAAACGCTTTCACCTCCAGAACCCGATCAGCTGTAAGTCCGTTCGTTGTATAACATTACAATGTGTTTGGATGGATTGTTCGAATTTTCGAATGTAACGTCCCTCTCAGTAAGTTTTCCATCATATCGCAACAGGGCAACAAGAGCCAACCCGCCTGTTCACATTGCGGCACATCGGGTATTTAACCCGTTTGACCATGGTACAATATAATTGAAATACCTTGTACGTTTAATATTTTCAAGACATACATACATATGCTACTAGTAGTAGTGAGGAAAGTTAACTTTACAAAATTGTCAGGTGACAAAGTACGTGTGATATGTACAAGATCTTTAATGAATCAGTTACAGATTAAGGATGTGAAAAGAATTTGCTCTCTCTCTCTCTCTCTCTCTCTCTCTCTCTCTCTAGTGTCTGTAGTTGCCATGATTTCGAAACTGCTGACTCCACACACCACTGATACTGACCCCTTCTTCATGTTGTAGACATCTTTTGCATTAGCACGAGATTTCTCCGTTTCAGGCCAGAATAATTTAGCCATAGCTAAAGCTGCTGGAGCTGACATAACAGATGCAGATAGCAGATGGTTTGCCGGAACCTGCGTGATATCAAGGTATGCAATGTGATGGTGATATTTCTACGCATTATTCACATGTCAATTATATATAACGGTAGTCCCAAGCTTCCCTGGAAGAATTCGTTTTGCATCAAAATAAACCTTCCTTTCTTCTTTCTTTTAATGTTTATACTTGCATGAAAATATTCTGCGGAAAGCAAGAAGGGAGGAAGTGCACAAATCAGCTTTTGGCTTGTGCCCCTTCTGTGCCCTATCATATCCCCCTGATTCATAATAACTATGTTTGGGCGGAGGGTTTGTACGTTGAACATTACCGATACATTAAACATAGAACATTACCGATAAATATGCCCAGAAACGCGAAATAGATTTACGCACGTGGAAAAATTTACAGTAAGATTTTAATCAGATTGAAAGCTGAGCGATCGTCAAGACCTCTACCTGTGTACCGCATGTATACGAGAAAATTCCCCCGGATTGTGTACCAATGTATTAGTCAAGAATGTATACATTGGGAAGGACCTGCGTAAAAATTTTAATGAGTTGTACCCAGAGACATATATATATATATACACATACCCGACATACTAGTCTGGACTTTCGCATGATATTGTTTATTTTCTATACAGGTTAACTATCAGTAGAATATTGTATTTTCTGAACATTTCATTGTTCATTGTTTGAACGTTTAAATTTATAATTTTGTTGTATAGATACGTTCATTCTTACACATGCAATGTAAAGATGATGGATAAATCCAAACCACAAGTCCAAAAATCATGAAACCAGAGGACATACAAAATCAGTGAAAATGAAAAACAAATGGAAAATAACAAAATATGTCTACTTGAAGAGCATATGTGAACCCCTGTTATGGAGTGAGATCAGGTGCCCGGGGAGAGTGAGCATCTCCTGCTTGCTAGCAACACCCGTCACATATACCCAGTAGAAAGAGGCAAATCGTGTAAATTCCATATGTATTTATATATGGAGAAGTCGAAGTAGGTAACCTTCTAGTGTAGAAGGTGTCAAATCTGTGTGAAATTATCGGAATCGGTCTCAGTCCAGAATATCATTTAAAAGTCTGGATAAATGACTTTTAAATGTCGTTGAAAGAAAAGCATTAAAAATTCATCTTACATATGTCGTAAATCAAAGGTCAGAGAACATTTAAAGCACACTCTGATAATATTATGTGTTTCTCGTTTAATTTGTTGAATTCAAAAAGTAGGTGTTTCTTTTATCAATAAGTATTAGACAATTTTCAGCGGTGAAATACATACTCCATACAGGATATAAGCGGCCAATACACTTCCGGCTATCGTGGCAAAACCTCCAGTGCACACTGCATGTAGTTCAGAGTTAGTCATGTCCGGAAGAAATGGCCGAATCAATAACGGAGCTTCACTCTGAAATATTACTTTTAAAGTATCAAAAGAATTTCACTTTGAGGATCATACCAAAATGTTAATTCGATATTTCAAATTACAGTAAATGAGGAAATTTGGATTTAACGAACTTCAAACAATAATAGAAAATTAAAGGTGAAATCACCTGCCCCAAGAAGATATTGCCTGCAGCGTTTAAAGATTCTGTGGGGGAGGTCCCCATTGCAACAGCCATGAATCGGGCAATGTATTTAATGACGAACTGCATAGCGCCGAGATAGTATAGGACAGTGGTCACTGTACTGAAGTATACGATCACGGGAAGAACCTGTTAATAAGTCATGAAGGTAACCATATAGTCAAGCGTATAAACAGTTTAACAATAACTTTATGACAGGAAAATATGACAGCTCATTTAATTAACGAAGATTTTTCAGCTCTTTAGAAATACACAATTTCATCAAGACATACGAGATGAGGAATGAGTAAAAACAACAAAACTCCCGAAAGAAACAACGAAGAAATGATTCATTGAATAACTAATAACTATATAAATTATATATTTTTAAGACGTGAGTAACATAATATGTATCTGAAATAAATGCATCGTCGAAATGTTCTTTATTATTGATCACGTTACACTACAGCCTAATTTGACCAAACCTATTTATATGCAATATAAGACACCGTCGTATTGCAAGACTGCGACTTTCTTCCCATTGTTTGAGTATTGAAACTTGTCATTATAAATATACCTGTTGAAAGGCGTATATGTAATATTTGTAAATTAGACATAGAGGACGAGTTTCATTTTATATAGAAATATCCCGCTTTTGAAAACATAAGAATTAAATATTTGAAAAATTATTATTACAGAAGATCCTCCGCCATCAGGTTCCAATAACACAAAGTAACTTGGCAAGTTTGGTAAAGTTCTAAAGTGTACTTTCCAAATTAGAAGTACATGTACATTAAGTCATAATTCATACTTATATGTTATACTCTATTTCATATATAAACATATCTATAGTTTGCATCTAATGTGATATATCTATCTAATATGTTGACCTTGACATTATATTAAATTATCCTTGCTTATTATATATTTGTAAATCTATAAGTTGTACAGTTTTTGATCAACAAACAATACCATGATACCTTGAATGCAAAGAAATGTTTTTCATATTCTTCTCCGAAAACAAACATGGCCCCAGCATCAGAATAAGAGAGAAACTCTTGTACACGTTCTCCAAGCCAGTTAAAGGCTTGGTATCCCGCTTCTGTCCTGAGGATAAGTAAAGCGAAGATAAACTGTATAGCAAGTCCCCAGAAGACAGGGCGCCATCTCACCTGAAACAGGGTAATAGCATTATTGATAGACTCACCTGAAGTATCTATAAATTTATCAGTAATATTTCTGTGAAAAAAAAAAACATAAACATAAACCTACATGCAAAGTTTTTATCTATCATGATAGCAATTTTCCTAATTCTTAATGGTAAATCCGGCCTATAGACCCCTTCACTATTACTGCGGGACTTACATTTTGGTTGGCAAATGATAACGAATCCAGTTAAAGTACAAATTAAACATTTTGTACGTACCTTTGCCGGATTGTGAGAGAATATGAAGAACAGCAGTATGAACAATGCAAGTCCAGCGAGCGAAATAAGGTTTCTTGGTGTTTTCAGAGCTATATCGACAATAATGTAGGTCACTGCAAACAATACTACCGCGACAGCTAGCAGTAAATGGAACCTGTCGAATGACATTCACGAGGATAAGGTGTGTATCTAATCTGCAGTGTGATTATTATTTGAATAACAAAATTTTTGAAATAAGAATATAAAAAGTTTAAAACTTTTTGTATTGGTTTTGTAATTTTCTTTGCAGCTTTATACATGAAAAATGCATATTACAATTAACATTAATTTTGAAATACATGAAACAAAAGGAAAAATATATATTTATACAATGCCAATTTTGCATATCATAGCATTTCTTAAGCCTTGGAAAGTTATGGAAAATGTGTGTACAATGAAAATACGATCTTACCGTCGTTGAATGTTTTTGTATAGATTACTATTGCAATTACAGGTACAGTTGCTGTTCCTATCTCTAGGGAAATCCATTAGAGTACTCCCTATCATGTACACTACGCCCAACGCGGTGATCACTAGTAGCCGGATTGATCCTTCGTCGCCAAATTCGTGATACATACTCGCGCCAAAAAACACAAAGTACAATGCCAATAGCAGGCATTTCATCACTAACCAAATCCATCCATTATACTTTTTGTAAAGTGTCGAGAGCGTTTTTTGAACAACATAAATCCCGACTGTAAATCTGTTCCCAGTAGGAGTATCGTCAGTGTTGTCTTCGATTTTGTCTTGATCTGGTGTCTGGAACTACAAAAATGAGTTGTTGTAGAGCAACACCTTTTGACCAAAATCCATGTTATAAATATATATAATCCGTTATATATTAAATCTATGTTATGTATAAAATCCATATTATAAATAAAATCCATGTCATATATAAATTCCATGTTATATATAAATTCCATATTATATATAACATCCATGTCAAATATAATTTTCATGTTATATATAAAATCAAGGTCATATATAAAATTTATGTCATATATAAATTCCATGTTATGTACGAATTCCATGCTATTTGTAAAATAATATACAGTCGACACTGATAATAGCAGGACGCATTGTGGTACCAGCAAATAGAGTTTAAAAATTCGATACTCTGATGAGGTTAATGAGAAATTAGTGCCATGTAACTGTGAAACTCATTACATTGTGCCCCATTGGACGTTTACGTAAATGAGATACGAGACGGCAATACATAGAAAAATGCATCTCCTGTCTGACCAGCTGCATCCGTCATAATGCACAAAACATTTACACTACACAAATGATTCAGTGATATATCAGTCACATTTATTCAAAGTCTCTACAGGAAATTTTCACACTGAACAGATAATGTTGTGATTTAGTAGTATTTAATTCCAGTTGTAAATACAGGACGGTCCATGTTATGGAAATATTTTAGTTACTTACTTATCACAGTACTTTAAAACTGGTAGTCATATTTAATAAGTTTTCTTGTTATCATACCTATGTTCTTATGTGTGACTCTGACCCATCCTATATAATGTTAATCGACTTCGCTTTGTGTTTACCGTGTTTAACTATTTTAATGTTATTTATTGGACATGAAGGGCAGATTCGGCCAGTGGGACAAGGATTACTTATTATTCTCGGATATCTTGTCTCACATGTATGTCCATTTTAGGGATTCAAGAATGCAAGCCGCATTTCATTGCTTTAAGATTCAAGACACATGACACCACATCCGTTGATATTAAACATTATAGAGAGAGAGGGAGAGAGTCATGAGTATGTTCCTCTGGTGAATAGTAATTTCTTGTGTATACTATGCTTAAACGATATGTAACCAATATTTGTTCTATAATGTTTAAGATATTGTAAAACATAAAAACATCATAGACACCGATTTCACGAACTTTCGACCTCTTGACCTTCATCAAGTGGCCAAAACGATTTAAAGAGAGAGAGCTACGTAAAATTCATTGTTATGCCTTGTACACTTTCACATCATAGAATATTCGATAACAAGAAAGCCCGCCAAAACGATTACTCATAAAATCTGAAAGAGATCCAGGCAAAATACGACAACCTCAACTTAAAAATAATCACAGCTATCATATTACAGTATCATAAAACAATAAATATCAGACCATATATACGTATATATATTCAGTGCACCATATGCATATATCGACAACTCATGTCTGGAATATGTAGCCTAAATAATCTAGGTATAAAAGAGGACCAAGTTTGTTTTCTGTGCATATAAATATAGTGCTGATACTGGAAATAACTGCAAGAAGGTATCTGTGTATATATGTACGTATATCTGTTGTGAATGACTCAAATTCACGTATAACGTCACGATAATCCTATCAAAATGCATAGATCTTCTTGTGGCTATAACAGTATCAGAGTTATCTTTCTTTCATTATTTTACTGCAATAAAATGACTCAGATTCACGTATAACGTCACGATAACCCTATCAAAATGCATAGATCTTCTTGTGGCTATAACAGTATCAGAGTTATCTTTCTTTCATTATTTTACTGCAATAAAAAGGAAAAATTAAGTTAAGTACAAAATCATCTCCGTCATTTTATTCAACCAGCTCTCATTTCATCTTGTCCCAAGGATAAAAAGACACATACAAGTTATCCTTGACAATTAAAGCTGTAGCCTAACTATATACTAAAGTACAGTGTTCTTACCTTAATGTTTACTCAAGGTATAACTGTACCCTTACATTCTTTCGTAAAGTGTGTCATTCGGTATATGTCTATAAAAGGTGGTCGATTTTCTGTTTTCTCCTGTCATTTCAACTTATATGTCTTGCGCAATCCAAACACTGGTTTGAGGTAGTTTATCATTTAAACAGTATATTTCAAAGAGAAAACAGAAAACATCTGATAACGCTGTATGACAAAATCACCAAGGACATGCACAGAAAAAGGATAATTTTACCATGTTTTATTGTTAATAAGTTCATACAGCCTTTATATAAAATGCATTAAATTCAATATGTATTCAGCCGAAGTCGGTTTCTTATAAAGATAGTGAGAAATTAAAGAAATAAGTAAATATCAACTTAGTTCTTAGAATAATACCGCTCCAATTTACAATATACAACACTGTTTACAATAATAAATAAAAACTATTGGCAGCTGATTGAACACACTGAATGCAACCCTCGTCATCAAGGCTAGTGTATATAATAATTACTATCCCTCCGCCACGAAAAAGCACGAATACATGGACTTATAATATACAGAATATATCACAGCCACACAATACCAGAACATCGGTATCATCACTTACTGTTTCGCGAATATGCTCATCTTGCTGAAAGGCTGCATTGTCGTATACCGGCATCTCCCCATTATTCAACAGAGTGTTTTCTTTCTTTCCTTCTTCTGTAATTTGATCTGGATTCAGCGTCTTGATCCCCTGACACTCGATGTCATTAAGATGCTCCATATTATTAGTGACTTAATTCTATATCCAGTTCTCTCATAACTTAGTCTTCGCAAAGACCTGAATTATAAACAGGTTTACAGTTTAATTACGAACTTCCTTGTCCTTTTAAGGGGTCTTGTCAAATTCACAAGCCTTTCTGTTCAATCTACAACCACCTACCTTAGTACTACTCCCTTCAGAATAAAAGTTCTATTCTCAGATTAGCAATTCAATATCATTCAAATTAGAAGAACAACAGTAATACGAATACAACTTACGTTACACCTATACTATATCTACCATGGTATGTAGGGAAGAGGACAGAAACACAGGTATGTTTAAACTTTGTAAGATATATATCAAACTATTTGGAAGTCGGTGAGAAGACTAAGTGTAAACTTTATACGAACACTCGAGATGTAATGTCAAATGATAAAATTTTAACTTATTAAACAATAAAATTCAGATTATTTTTACATTGAAAATTCAGTAAAAGTGAAATGTAGAATGCGTTTATAGAATTTAGATCGCAAACCCGCAATAATTTAGCTATAAGATGGTAATTGGAGTTATTATATCCATAATCCTACATGTAGTAATGTTATGTGACTGTGACACTTTCTACAAAGTGCTTGTTCACATTCATGTATATATACAGTGCTTAATTATATTTGTTTCGTCTGTATGTAAGGACATTCATGGCGGGTGTGGCCAGCGAAATAAGGGACGCTGACTAATCCCGGCACTTGGCCTCACCTCAGAATGTCAGGGTTCCGAGATTGTCCTCTATGTTATATTTGTTGTTATTGCAATAATCATGTGACATAAGTTACTATCGTATTTTACATTGAATGTTAATGGTGGATACCAGAGTGCCTGATGAAAAACACTGACATTCGACGGGTACATTCCGAAATTTTGGCATCCGTATTTGATTGCAGTTCTTTTAAAACCCTTTGCATAAGTCGAATCTAGGCTTGACAGAGGTGAAATGCTACTTTGTTTTCTGACGCAAAGCTTTCATCAATTCGGTTACAGGAATCTTCAATATTTCCTATTTCCTTAAGCTACGATCATACGAAGGATACAAATTGGATTATAATGCAAAATGAATATGGTATCTATGGTATATAATCATCCACAATTTTAACAATGCAAATTTGTTCTGAAATATCTATGTTCATTTTTGAATAAAGGGCCAAAGTAGATGATTACCCTCCAGGATAGATTTTACCGAATACCGGGATATTGTTGAATAAGCACTAAACACTTATTGTAAACGATGGTGTCAAAATTAAGTTGTAAAAATACATGCCATGAATGAATGGAAAAGTGTAATCTTAAAAATTATGGATATCCGCATCGATCATTTTACAATTAATTCCCATTTATTTAAACAACCACATAATATACTAAATCTATAAGAAAAGAAAATGGCTGATTTACATAACAGATATGCTGACAAACCGCTAATGATATTATCATTGTTTGAAAAAAAATATACTATATTTAAGTTCTTAAAACTGAATTGAACTCTACTTCTACATATGTTGAGACCCCATTGTTAGAGACAAGATCCTACTATCCGCGCCACTCACTTTATAAACCGCAAAATCTGGATTTTCACTTATTTACCTTTAAAATAGTTTACAAAATTAATATCAATCGACAGATCTTGTTTAGTCGTAACTTTTAGTGTATGTTATATGTTTTTACGAAGAAGCATTCGTATTTTATAGGGAAAAATCATTTTAGATAGGGCGTTTTCTATGTTAATTTTGACGTGACGTCGCCGATGTTTAACATTGAGTCTATGGGAAACTTGGCGACGTCACGTCAAAATTTAACATGGAAATCGCCCTATATAAAATTGATTTTTTTCTATAAAATATGAACGCTTCTTCATACAAACATATAGCATACACCAAAAGTTACGACCTAACAAGATCTACCGAATGGTTTTGCCTTTTTGAAATTATTCTGAAGATGAATAACTGAAAATCCAGATTTTCCAGTTTCCAGAGTGAGTGGCGCGGACAATATATGACTATTGTAATGCTCGACTTCAATTTAAGCATTGATAAAAACGATCTACCAACAATGTATTGGCTTCTCAAATTACAAAACTTCCTTTATCTAGCTAGATGGTGATGTCCCAAGACTCCCATCATATGGTATTTATATTAGTCAATTTGTTCGGTTCGCTAGACCCTGCACTAACGTTTTAGATTTTTACACAAAAAATTTCTAAGATTACTTTTAAACTTATTACTCAGGATTACAGATATCATAAGATTAGAAATTTTACAGATCTTATTCAGACATTCTGTCTGAATTCGGAAATTTGACTTTTCAACGATACGTATCCAGCGAAATTTCCCATCCCAATTTCTACGGTGATCTAGTGTACAAACTAAGGTGGATCAAAGGTTCCGTTAATTCCATATCAGTTGGTTCTAAAATTTCAGAGGAGACCAGGTCCTGATCCTCGTCCCTCTGATTTTTAGTCGGGACTCCTATTGATCAAGGATTTATGCTCGCTTACAGATTGGCAGAGCAAGTCTACTTATGCTGATGTCGCCTTACATATTTTTGATAGCAATATATTATTCTATAAACGTTTCGGATATAAACCCAATTTATGAACTCTCTTCTTAAGAAATCTGTTGATCCTTGTTCTCTATATGGAGGATTATGGGATTATTTAAAAGATTTCAAATGTGTGTCCCTTGATTGTCCTGTTTTTGCAGTGAGTGGGAAGTGGGCGCTCGGAAACTGGTTAACCACACCAATTTAGTGACGTTTTTTACTTCAATTGACCGTCCTAATTCGGTATCGTAACGGCAGCACAATCAAATATTTTTGTAATGTTTTTTCCTTGCATATTTAACTATTATCATGTTTTGTGTACATGTCCGTGGTGATTTCTGCCATACAGCTTTGTCAGATGTCATCTGTTTTCTCGTTTTATTTTATCTTTCTCTGCTTTTATTTGATCGTTCTACATTTTTTACCGGGCGTCATTCAATTTATCAAATCTATTTCAAATTTATCAATTTATCAAAATCCATAACAACCATCTGAATAATATTCATTTTAAATAAAAAGAATATAAGGCTTTTTTGGGGGTTTTTTTTCGAGTGTCACATTCACATTACATACGTTATTGCGTCGCTGGTCTAGTACAAAAACACCCCCCCCCCCCCTTTTTTTGAGATATTTGGCTTGTGTTATAATACCCTGTCATAATTTTGTGAGTTTTTATCACTTATTATCCCACCTCAGGCAATAATCTCGGAATCTGATTGGTTAAGAAGAACATCTTGAAGAACATCACAAAAATATTCGATGATAAGATACCGACTTAGGACGGTCATTTATATGACAATAATCAATCAGTTGGTATGGTAAGTCGTCAGGGATTCACACTCATTTTACGCGTACAGCATTAGTTTACTTGTGTATCCATTCCGGATATTCCTATCCAAACAGGAGGCGCTCACTTCTAGGCAACTTTATACAGAATACAGACAATACGTTTTGGGTGGATACACTCAATGCATGGAAAACTATGTTGAAAAAAGTGAAAATAAATTCTCTAGATGAAATCATAAACACTCGTATCTGGAATAATACTGATTTATATATAGCAGATAAACCATTTTTCTTTGGGAATTGGTTTAGAGCAAATATTTATACAATCAGAGATATTATGAATAATAATTTTGAAATCTTGAGTCAAAATGAATTGAAGGGAAAGTTCAACTTTAGAACTAATTTTATTGAATACTACAATATAAAACATAGTATTGAAGCATATTGTATAAAGTACAAAACTATTATTGACAATAATGAATGTATCTTGAATAATCTGTCCTTGCCTCCTATAATTAAACCTTTTTATAATAACAAGAGTGGTTGTAAATATTATTACTCACTTTTAAGTGTTTCTGAAAATATATCTAGTCCAAGTAGTATGAAAAAATGGAATGATATTATACTCCTTAATGATATAGATTGGAATTTTATATATAGTAACCCTTTCAAAATTTGTGCTTCAACAAAATTACAATGGTTTCAAGTCAGAATTAATCATAGAATCCTAGGCACAAATACATACATGAAGAAATTAGGAATTACTGAAAATGAAACTTGCTATTTTAGCAAAGCTGCACCTGAGAGTATAATTCATATTTTTTATTTTTGTCCAATAGTTCAAGATTTCTGGGAAATATTACCAAATACATTTATGATAATACAAATGTTCTTTTAGATATAAACCTGAAAACAGCAATATTTGGTAAAAACTACAAATTCAATAGAACTTCCAAAAATCTTATATTACTGATTGCAAGATTTTATATTTTTAAATGCAAAATGCAAGAAAGAGTTTTGAATATAAATGCTTTCAGAATAGAATTAACAAACTATATCATTAGTGAAAAAAAATGCTAGCAGTAAATAATAGCAATCTTCCTTCCTTTGAAAAGGAGTGGAGTGTGTGGACAAACATTTTTAATCTTGAGTGATCAGGATACTTTTTCTATACTCATTATCAGAATTATTTAAAAACTATGATTTTTCAATGTACTTTTTGAACTACTAATATGAATGCCTGTATGAAATCTCCTAGTTCTTTCGATTAAATTTTCATACACTATAAAAACGCTATCAAAATACAGCTTATTAATGTAAAATATATGATACATGCCAAATAGTAGTGTTGTATACACTTATACTTACAATGTTTATATTTTTCTGTGATGTTTTTGTGATGTGACTGAATGAAAATAAAGTATGGAGAAAAAAAAATAGAACTTTTTCTTTCTGTATGCATCATATGCATTTTTCTTATATTTGTCAGACATGGAGGTCCCAACAAACAACGTTAGGACAAATCCAAATCTGTGGCAAGAGAAGGACTTGCACAAATAATATTTTGGAACGGTATAAAACTTGTAGAAGGGTATATCGACGTGGACTTACTTTTAATATTATTACCCTTGTTCTGTTGCTATAACGTTTTCTACACCTCATTACTCCAAATTAATATTATAATGTAAAATACGAAAGCAAGAAAAAAGAGGAGTTACTGGCTCAGTTATGTGGCAGAAGTCACCATGGAGCTATACAATAGCAACTAGCGTCACATGACTATGGTACTTACAACAATGTACCACAGTGAACATTCATAGGCCCCTGAAATTTACAGGTGACACCAGGTGCCCGGGAGGAGTGAGTCTCCTGTGTAGCCAGCCGTGAATGCCCATATAGACAGACGAAACAAATATAATTCAGCACTGTACATATACATGAATGTAAACAAACACTGTGTAGAATGCGCCACTGCCACACAACATCAAGAAAAAGGGATATAATAACACTTTACGTGCTTCGAACTGCAAAGGGAATAAGTGTGAGGTTGCTGAAGTACTTTTGTGATGTTTCTGTGCTTTTGGCATTTATAGCAAGTGTGATTAGCTCTTCAAAGGAAGCTTACTCATATCTGATCCAAAAATAAATATGGTGTGACATTAGTACTCATCACTATCGCAATTTAATGGCAAGATTTGTCAACAAATTATTATTATTCCTATGGGCACTAATGTGTTCCGCTTAATTAACTTCCGCAAAATTATTTTTATATTATATATTGTTATTAAAGGGACTTTATGCATTTCTATTCAACATTCGAAACGTATCGACATTATGGATAAGCTCAATGACACCTCTAGACATCTTGATGATATTTTAGTAATCGCTGGTTCTGGTAACTATGTTACTAACATATATCAACCTGGACTTCTATTAAACAGATACTTCTGATAAGGAAACACTTTTCTTGGACTTAGATATTAAAATTATTTACAACAATATCCACAAACACATATATGATAAATGTGACGATTTTGGATTTCCTGTTGTAAATTGCCATTATTTAGATGGTGATGTCCCAAGACTACCATTATATGGTATTTATATTAGTAAACTACAACAATAAGATACCGAATAATATTCCGTCGGAATATCGATATAAAGAGAAAAGATAGGGAGTAAAGGCACTCACAGTACCCCAGGAAAATCCAGAGGATCAGGTGCCATGGAGGGGCAAGCTTCCCTGCCGACCGGCCACACCCACCGTGATGCTATAATATAGTTATCATAAACTCGAAGTAACATGCAGTAGACAGCATAATACCGCAGTCATATTTGGTAAAACATCACAGTTAGTATTGTTGTTGCAATAGACAGAAATACACCACAATCTTCACGTTAAACAACATCTTCAACCGAATAAGGAAGTCAACATATCGGACAATAATACTTGATAATCGTACACAAGATCTTTGTATCGTCCGTAAAATTTGTGGAATGTTGACCTAAGACATTTGATTCCATATCCTTGTGATAACTTTTCACTTAATAATTTCCCGTGGTGAATGAATCATTTGTCATGCAGTGAAGAATTAAATCTTTGTCATTATTTAGAAAACGATCTAGATACGAAGCGCAAGAACTATATTCTGTTGTATCTTTAATTTCGAGTTCTTTGGGATGTATTGCGTGTATGTATGTATCGTAATGTTCATTATTAGAAGACACTACTTAATCAGTATACCTGAATGTGAAATTAAATTTCACTGCCACTTGTTTTTTACTTTGACATAAAACCTCTTGTATAAAGTCAGCTTCGTAGGAAGAAATCGGGCAGCGAATGTGAACAATTAGTTCCATTCTTCAGTGAATTAAGAATCATTGTCTTTTTCACAAAAAAAGCATCTGAGCTCGCTTACAGACGGGCAAAGCACGGTTTACTCATGTAGATATCGCCTTATATATTTTTTATGCTATCATATTATTCCATAAACGTCTGTTATAACACAACATAACATTACAAATCCATTCACAGGACAATAAAACATAATAATAATAAACAAACACACTGAATTAGTCACAAAAACATGTGTTATTTCTATACCAACTTTGGACAGTCAAATATCAAACAGACTATATGTGTGGTGAGTTACTGGTGTATAGACCAAACCTGACAACCTTGCAACTGACCACCGTAAGGAATAAACATTTTACAATGTAATATTTTAGAAAACTAACATTATAGTATTAGGTTATAGGTATTTGCTTGATATGAGCATTTGAAGAAAGTCGAAAATAAGAATCTCATTTGAAAGGATAAAAGTAAGCGATTTTTTTTTCAAAATGTCTTAATTTCAGGGATCCGTGAATGTGGTACACTGTTGTTAGTGTCATAATCTTGACACCAATGACCTTTCTATTTTGCATCTATGAAACTACAAACTATTTTTATACCTGTCTTGATACTGTCAAATTAAGATTATGACGTCACTTTCTACTAAGTCGACATAAACACATTGTTTGCTTATTTACACAAATTGGCATTGCAACCAACGGTGAGCCCAGTGTTGTAAAGAGTTGTCTTCTTGGCAATGTACACACACTATCTATGCAAAACATACAGACAGCACAAACAAATTTTGAAATGGCACACATTCAGATACGGATATGATAACATCGTACAGTGTTAGCAGCACTGCGATAGGAGTACGATAACACCATGCAGTTTTAGAAACACTGATATAGGGGTATGACAACATCGTGCAGTGTTAGGAAAGTTGTGATAGGTGTATGACAACACCGTGCAGTGTTAGGAACATTGAGACAAGGATATGATAAAATGTTTTAATAACATTGAAATAGGGGTAAGATAACATCGAACAGTGTTAGGAACATTGAGATAGAAGTATGATAATACCGTGCAGTGTTAGAAGCATTGAGATAGAGTTTAATAACACCATACATTCTCTAAAACATTGAGATAAGGGTAGTTGTAGGAACACTGAGGTAGGGGTATGATAACACCGTGCAGTGTTGTGAACATTGAGATAGGGGTATGATAACACCGCTCAATGTAAACAACTCTGAGAAAAAGGTGAGATAACACCATGCAGTGTTAGGAATTTTGAGATAGGGGTATGAAAACATCGTGCAGTTTTAGGAACATTGAGGTAGGTGTATGATAACACCGTGCAGTGGAAAGAACATTGTAATGGGGGCATGATAATACCGTGCAGTTTAGGAACATTGTGGTAGGGTATAGTAACACCGTGCAGTGTTAGGAACATTGAGATAGGGGTATAATAACACCGCACATTGTTAAGAACATCGTGAGTAATACAAATATTATATGATTATATGATGTAAGTCTAGAGATATCGCCATTCAAATAGGGGAAAACAATAAGAAATCCAAAGTCTATAGATATCGCCATTCAAGTAGGGGAAAAATTTAAGAAATCCAAAGTCTAGAGATATCACCATTCAAGTAGAGGAAAACTGTTAGAAATCCAAAGTCTAGAGATATCACCATTCAAACAGGGGAAAACAGTAAGAAATCCAAAGTCGTCAGATGTTTGTATGGATAGTTGTTAATGACTTTAATATTAAAGTCCAAGAAAAGTGTGTCCTTATCAGAAATATTGGCCTTGTTTAACTAAAGTTCAGGTGAATAAATGTCAGTAATATATTTTTCAAACTCAGGTTTATCGATTATTAAAATATAATCAAGATATCTAGAGATGTTATTGAACTTATCAATAAGGTCAAAATGTTTTGAGGTTTGAGGAGAATGCATGAAGGCCCCTCTCATAACAATATAAGAAAAAATCTGCTATAAGTGGAGCGCAGTTAGTGCACATAGGAATCCTAATAACTTATTGATAAATAATGAAATTAAATTGTGCATGAATATTATCCATTACAAATGTGTTGGCATTATATACCGGCTCTTGACTTGATGTTGTGTTCATAAATTTCTGCCACCATTTTCCTTTGTTGGATGTTGTCATGATTAATTTAGATGTTTTCTTTCTAATGTCAATTTTCACTAATTCTCTTAAGCAGTGTGGAGTCTAAAAGGTTTCCCGTTTTGGAGACTTATTTACTTAATAGACTTCCTGAAATGATTGTGTAGGAGTTTCCTATGCTATTTTTCTGCTGAGGATTTTATAACCGGATTGAGTCACATATCGTACTTCCCACTTTGATATTTTCTTAATGCAGTGCATCAGACATATGCCGTTACTTTAGATAATGGAAATAATGTTGACGCAATGGTACAACTAGTAATGTGAACATAGTCTGTACCCTCACCATAGGTTGCCGTGTTAAAAGCTATCGTATAGCGTGATAACTGTCATTTCGAAGTACATTTATGTTAATCCAACCTCAGAGATCTAAAACACGCAATGTCAGGTTGGATGTCGAAGCAAAACCAATATAAATCCTATTGTAAAAATTCAATGTATACCATCACAAACTTTGAAATGCACCTGTGTTTGACGAAAACATCGACCTAAATCCTCTAGGAGGGAGAATGATCCATGGTCAGTGACTCGGATTCGCTTGATATTGAATATTTTGCCCACAGATCATCCCCTACCATACCCTTAAATGACCTGGTAACAAGTATGGTCATATCTTTCTTTTATTAATGAACAAAAGTGCCATTGCCGGATATGTTAAATTCAAATGCTGATTCTAAATGAAGGGAATTTCAAGACAATATAAAAGTGTCAAAGAATCTAAGTCAAAGTAAATAGCAGCTAGTGTAGTTCGGTGGATGAGGTGCTTATATATATATATATTAGCTATATACATAATATATTTAATGAATGATATAGCTATAAAATAGCTATGATATATACAGTGTATAACAGTCATATAATATTTTTTACCCTAGACGAAAAACAACAAGGTGACGGTAAATGGTATCTATAGCATAGCAAGCTGCGACTAATATATATGTATATAGTTCAATTCTGTTTTCCTTTTTTTTTGCATATCTTAACGAGACATATATGTCACTGTTAGACCCCAAAACAACGTATGACACATATGTAACAATATTCATTACTATCAATTGATATCTAGAAAATTTGTAAATGTTTAGATAACGAACAGCAGTCAATAAGGAATGTTTATTGAGCAGTACAAAAATAGTGATATATTGGCTATAACGGACCCCTGGAAAACCAGAGGTGGGATTAGGTGCTATGGAAGAGTAAGCATCCCCTGCTGACCAGTCACATTCGCCGTGATACCATAGGATTATGCGATCTAGTATATGTGGATAACTTAACTGTAGTCATAATCGGTAAAAGTTTATGATAAGTCAAATGGTGTGATCCTGCATTATCACAATACCAACGGTCTAAAAAGGACTACATTCAAAGAACAAAGGTCAATCTGTCAGAGAATGATGTCTGATGAACACCTCTCTATAATATAAGTATGACCGTAATGTTAAAATATGTAGAAAACTTAATCATAGTCTGAAAATTTTCCAAGTCTCAATCCAATAAATGGCTAGACATTGACGTAAACGTAAGAGCCGGAAACGGAAATATAGTAAAGACTTGAAAAGCAATGTGATTTATGGGAAGATCCCGTTTTGATTATGGACAATACGTATGAGATGAGGACAATTTTGATGCATTGATTACGGGCATTCCATTCACTGTGTTATTCCTGTATCTATTTGCTGTTCCGGATTGCTTTGATTAGCGCGTTCTTTATTTGGACTGGTTGGGCACAAACACAATGGCTATGTGACAGTCATATCATCACCACACTGATGGCTTTCATTGGCGATGTGACTACTACTTTATTGTCCATCACCGTGTTATCGATGGAAATGAGGGACACAAATACGTTTTAAGTATATCTACTTGAATTCGTATGTGTTCAAATGTTCCGTTCCCGTGAGAATGCCACAGACATTTCTAATTCCACTTACATTCCATTTGCATTGTTATGACGACCATTTCATGTTTTATAATACCCTTGTTTTGTTGTCAAGGACAATCTCTTTTTTTATAAGACGATGAAAGCCACCTTCCATTTTCCGAAGAAATCAACAATTAATTATCCTTCCGCTAAAAAAGAATACGACACTGGAAAATGATATTAATGTATTTTGTCATTCGAGCAATGGAATTTAGATCACTGTTTATTAATGATGAAAAATTTGATACTTACATCCATGAAGTATATCTAAACTGACTCTTGATTAAATATACAACATAATCCAGTGACTGCGTATGGAGTAAATTCTATAATAAATGTAGCAAATTTTATTTCAAAATTTCAAAACAAACATTCCTTTCGATCTTAATGTTTCATTTGGTAATTTCTCATGCAAGTAAAATTCCTTTGTCAATTGTGCATAATGTTTTTGTGTCTCAGCTGAGAAGATACAACTTGTTACCATTCCTTCGTTTATGGAAACATACTATAAACTGAAAATCCGTATCGGCAAGTTTTTCGGCAAGATTTTGTTTGCATATATCTTTAACTATTGTATTGAATATTGCCTTCTTTCCATAATTTGTCTCAGTGTTCTTGTCTCCTTCATATACTCATATGTACATACTTATGTATTTACATCATCGGCTTGAAAAGTTGTTGCCTGACTTTTGCCAAGGACGTTGCATGAAACCAGAGAACGCTTACACCTCCTAGCGTCTGGTCTAACTTCGATTAAATTGAGCACGATATTGTCCTTTTTGTGTGCAGGTCCTTGGTGATTTGTGTCATACAGCTTTGTCAGATGTCTTCTATTTTCTCTTTTATTCCATGGACTATGAGATATGGCTAATCCTGCGGTACTTCTTTGATTTGATTGTCTTTGTATTCTGGAATACGGCCATACACAGTGTTATCCCTTTACTGATCTTACAAACCAACTATAAGACTTTATCAACGAAAACGAGAGATCTCTAATAAACATGTTCGATTCCCGTGGAGACTACATGCATTGGAAAAGTTTCTACTCTTCAAGGAGGTGGGGGGGGGGGGGGGTTGACAACCGCATATATTTACCGATGTGGATATAGGATGGCCAGAGTGGGTTACACGATGCACACATTTGCGAATTCAGAAATTTTTCTCAAGGGAGATAATTGCACCTTATTTTCTAAGTGGAGTAAGACGTTTGCGGAAAGTGCTGTGCCATTTGTTCTGCTCGGTGACTCAGCATATTCATTGAAGACATGGCTTCAAAAGCCATACACCAACAGAGCTAACTTGAAAGAAGACATATAGACCACGTTCAACTATCGATTAAGTACAATGAATTAAGCAAGAATGACCATTGAAAATGCATTTGGCCATTTGTTAGGTAAATGGCGTTGTTTACAGAAGAGATTGGAGGTTGTTATGTCGAGTTTGCTTGTACAGTGGTCACAGGGTGTGTAGTGTTACATAACATTTGTCATGAAAGAAAGATTATATTTGGGATATATACTCTGATGATGACACAGACGATGACCATGAACACATTCAGGATGGTAGAATTGAGGTTATCAACTGTGCAAATATCTTTCGAGATGATACAGCTAAAGCTTTTAAGAACAATGCTATAATCTGATGCCAAGAAGTACATGTATATGTTTAAGTAAAAAAAACGTAGAAGTACCGAAGGGTAAACCGTATCTCATAGTTCATGGAATAAAGGGGACAATATCGTGTTTAGTGTCATATTCAGACAAATGCGAACCCCAATAAAATCGAGGTGAGACCAGGTGCCTGGGAGGAGTAAGCGTCCCCTGGTTGCATGCAACACCTGTCGCAAAAGTCCTGCAATAACCTTTCAAATCGAGGAGGTAGATACATAAATATACACGCATGAACATACGAAGGAGACAGGACACGAATGTAAAGATGATGGATAAATCCAAACCATAAGTCTAAAAATCATGAAACCAGAGGACATACAAAATCAGTGAAAATGAAAAACAAGTGGAAAATAACAAAATATGTCTACTTGAAGAGCAGAGTCAAATTTCCCATTCAAGGCAAGGCAAGAAATGCTGCCTGCCTGAAATTCCGGTGTCGGAAATGCAGGTGAACAAATATGTCTATTGAAGGAATACAAATGGTTTATGTGTTTATATTGAAAAAAAATATACAGATAGGATCAATGCTTTATTGCTTTGTCAAAGAAAAGTAAAAATACATGAATATCAATTACAAAACAAAACGATCTCCTAATCAAAATATTTAATCACTTTGCCTTGGAGAACAAAAAATCACAATCCTGTATTGTTAACGAGTAAAAATGTCAAACTTGACATTTAACCCTTTCCGATCATTCGCACATTGCCTAGTGTGTCCAATTTACGTATAGTCATTTCTTATGACTAAAGCGTGAATGTCTTAAACATATATTGTCATAAGGTATAAAATGTAGAACTTTCCCGTCTTTCTTCGCGCCTTTGTCTTTCCTCTGATTTCATTTTTGAGCTTTCCATATTTATTTTTTGTTTTTCTAAAACTATTATCTAGTGGTCCAGGTAGAGGGATTTGTCCTCAGCTTTCTCCTTCGCGGTACTAAAGCTGTCCTTTACGGACTTTAATGCAATTTATAGTTTACTTTTACGCACCTTTTGTCTTTTCATTTTTTGAGGTCATGTCGCTGCTATTGGTCGTCTTTTTGCAGATGAAATCCTGGATATAATTTCTTCAGATGCATTATTGTCCTCCTTTGTTTCCAATGTTGAAGTATCATTTTCCCCTAGATTTAGCGCAGGAGAGGAACTCTCAGCGTTACCACAAAACTCCTCTAGATTTTCCAGTGGACGAATATCTGCATTAATAGATTCAGGGTCACTTTCATCTTCGTCATCCTTACAAGATCGTTTTCTTCTCAGTGATTTGATCACTTTAACGGGTCTATTTGCAAGAATACAGAATCTCGCAACCACAATAATGTCAACCTACACGCGCACTTTGTGATTGTTATGACGTCATATAATTATGATGTAAGTTGCCCACAGAAAAGTGCCCACATCGAGAACAAAAGATTTGGCAGGTGACTAAATGCAAACCGTGACGGATTCAGTAGTTGCGATAATCCGTATTGAATCTAACTGTTCAAAGAATTTACAATTTGGTCTACTTCTCCCACTTTTTTGAGCTTCGATTTGGACTCCCGATATATTCTCTTCAAAGTATGGATCCTAAGCTTGCATCGTTCAGGCATTCTTTCGAACCCCTTGTCATCTAATTCATCAGACACCAGTTTGTTTATACACCCATTATTAACTTTTGGGTCTTCCATTTGTTATTCTATAGCTTGCTCATCCCAAATAGACAAACGTACTAGAGTTTCTTCATCATTCCATACTGAACCAAGTTTTTTTTTCTTTCTTTTGACGCCATATCTCTTAAGCATTACATGCAGAAATTTCACGCCAATTCATACTCGACCATAACAACACATAAAGTAAGGGATGATGCAATGAATAAAACCAAATCCTCATGTGAGTAAATTAACTGTGCATTCATACGACATAAAATACAAATGAAAGCAAAACATTTGCTACAACCTATGAGTTAAAAGTTAATTTACTCTTACACCTGACTAGGTGCAAATTTACTCTAGTGTGCAGGATTTCCATATGAGTAAGTTTGTTCATAAGACGAAAATTGTTCAGCTAGGTATATTTACATATGTGTAAAAATACTTATGTATGCAAATTTTGTCGAATGAATGAAGGTTGATTAAATACGATAAAATAAAAAATGTATGTATAGGAAACAAACATCATTTACCTAATATCTTATAACAAGATAAATAAAGTCTACCTTATCTACAATGCTGGAAAATGTCTACAATAACCAGTTAATATCTGTAAGTACCTGTCCCCCTAAAAGTCATGCAAATGCCCATTATCGCAAAAACCGAATTTTATTTGTGTGTGGATTCTTTGTTCATGGCCAGATATAGTCACTGATTTTAATCATCCTTTTTACGTTAAATTAATTAATCAAATTATTCATATATGCAAACAATATATAAAACAGTAGTAAATAGAAAGGAAGGTAGCAAACTTCTTAACAGCAAAGAAAACATACAAAGCAGAAGTCAATTTATTATGAAGAAGTTTTCATAAGAATAATTTTTTCAGTAAAACCAATTTGCTTTATCAAAATGTGCATATTATGCACTGAAATTACACAGGTTTATGCATTGTGATGTTTAATATCACCACTGCTGGTGGACTGGGCGTCCGCGAGGGTATTCATAAACCGCATTTTCACTGCTTCTCTACTGACCCAGAATATATACATTCTATTTACAGTGACAAACATCAGAAAATAATTCTAGAATTAAAGAGTCATGGTGTCCTTATATTAGCTTCTACTTTTAGGTCTGTAATTCAAAATTCAATTGACTGGGTTTGATAGGTGCGGGGGTGGGGTGCATATATAATACAAATGTAGGAAATGATGTATGTGTATGTAATTTGTTTATAATGGATTTCAGTAAAATTTATGACGTCTAGTGAGAAGTAAAGTACACTGTTAAATGATTTTCAAAATAATGTTTTCTGTAAATGATGAAGATCGGATTAGCAATTGTAGAACAAAGTAAAAGTAATGGAGGAATTATTCATCGCTTCCATTCTGCATTATTCGAATTTAACGAATCAATTTTGAAATTAATACCATTTCGACAGATTTAATATCTTTACCAGGAAAATGTAAACCAAGCAATTAATCCAATCCATGATCCCTTTATTAATGTAAAATACGAAAGTAACTGATGTCACATAAGAAAAGTTTTGAGCTAGGCAAATTTTATGTTGCTTTGAATATTTAAAGAAACACAAACGAGAGAGCGCCTAAATTGGAGTGCAGACGGTGGAGATTTTACATATTGCAGTGCAGGCGGTAGAGATTTTACATATTGCAGTTCATAAATCATCTTCAACGATCCTTATATCAATAAAGTACATGAGTATAAATCATACAGGATGAAAGCAAAGGCTTATAAATCGTTAAAAGTGTCATTTTCTTCTGATTCATGCTTTAACGCCATATCATTATTTCACATTTTAATATGTATGGCCTTTAAAAAGCCGGTGCTATTCTTTTTTTTCTGAGTCTGTCTTTCCTTTCTCCATAAATGTTTAAGATGTCACCTCGCCGCACTTCATAACCACTTTATGAATGCATGGTTTTCTTCATTTATGTTGGTTGTGCGCTGTTTTGACAATTTTCTGTCACACAATACATGTTAAAAGATAGTTTGATACCTCTCTGCCTAAGTTATAATCTTAATCTTATGGTGGCTAAAATGTTATTTCGCTTATCAAAAATCATTGTCTAACATGTTGACTTCATTATTTATTAAACCGTTTGTGCTATGATAATGCAAAATCACACATTTTCGCTTATAATAACTCTTTTTTTCGATTGTGACTATGATTTTACCGTTACCATCCAATATGATTGCAAGTAATACTAGTTCAAATAAATTTATGGCATCGCTGACACTCCTCAATTACACCTGATCTCACGCCTGGTTCTTCTAGGGGTCCCTTATTGTCAATATCTCTATTTTGTCTAGTAACATAGGCGTTCGTTATTATTCTGCTGTTGCGGTGAGTGGAAAGGGAGGACCGTTAACCGGTTAACCACACCTATTGATTAACTATCGTCATATCAAATACCCGATCTGAGTCGGTATCGTAACTGCACTATAATCGAATATCTTTGTGATGTCTCCATGTGCTTTTTCATATCATTACATTAAATTCTATATATTTCCGTAGTGACGTCTGTCATACGGTTGAACGGTTGAATCAGTAACTTTGCTTTCTTCATTATTGACTATAGCTTTGTATCTTAACACTGTATTCGCCAACACAAGTTGCAATATGTTGTTGGATTGTTGTAGATGCTAAATCGCTTGATACAGAATCTGACTATTGAACACTGCATTGTGAAAATAACGGATGTGCCTGGTCGGCAGGAGACACCACCAAGAAATTACTTCCATCTTTGCTTCTCAAGAAGCCCACGCTTATCTATTATTTCTTGTTTTCTTATTCATAAGGGATTGCTATATTGTTGTACTTTCTGTTCCGCTCTCTTCCTGGTCTATTTGAAGAGTGGTGTTTATCAGTATTTATAAGTATATCTTTTAAAGTAAGATCAAGTCACGTAAGACGATTGTGCCTTTTAAGACCACACAAATTAAAAATATTTGATACAATAATTATCATCTCTTTTTTGCTTTTTGTTTATGTTTCATTGTCATAACTTCATCGTCTGGATTTTTCCTGTAATTGAATCAGATCTCTGTAGACTATGGTTATCTCATCATTATTGATTGCAGTCCGCTTAACCGTTTAAATTTATGGTGGCTAAGATGTCATTTCGCTTATCAAAAATTATTATCTAACGTGTTGACTCCCATATTCGTTTAAATGTTTGTACCATGATTATAAAAATCACACAATTTTACATTTTACCGATTTCACTATTACCACTTCATATGACTACAAGTAACACTAGCTCACATAATCTTACGGCATTAGAGCGGATGTCAGCCCTCAACAGGGGATCCTTACTCCTCTGACAGGTAATTAAAGCTTCTAAAAGCAGTGGTAGAAAGTCGGAAATCGTCAAATAAGCATTCTCAAAGAAAATTGGACGATCTCATTCATATTTATTTAATATCATTTATTGCCCGTGTATGATTTAAGATGTTAGTAAAAACTGTAGAACACAGGTATACGAACCAACGACTGTTGCTGATTGGTAAAATATGTGGTATTTAGTAAAATATGTGGTATCTGGTAAAATATGTGGTATTTGGTCAACTTATACTAATATCTTAATCTTTATTATCCTAATATCTTATTTAAGATCATCAAAAAGACTATAGGTATTGTATTTGGCCCCTCTACAGCTTATGCAGACTTTTACTTGAACGTTGCACGCTGACTAACAGGGCGGCGGGGACTATATGACAGGCCTTGTCCAAACCTCTTTCAGAGGAGACATGGTCCTGAACCTCGTCCCCTCTGACTGTTAGTCGGGACTCCTACAGATCTAGGGTCTTAGCTCGCTTTCAGACTGGCTGAGCACGGTTAATCATTTTGATGTCGCAGATATTTTTATATCATTGTGTGCTTTACAATACCTTACGTGTTTAAATTTTTTATGACCTCTCAATATGCGATACCTGTTGACCCTTGTTCTTTACACGGAGGATTATTTATAAATTTTTAAATGTACGTCCTTTGATTGTTCTGCTGTTACTGTGAGTGAGAATGTGGGGCCGTAAACCGGTTAACCACACCAATTTTGGCTTTTGTCAAATTAAATGACCGTCCTAAGTCGGTATCGTAATTGCACTACAATCACATATTTTTGTAATGTGTTATATGTGCTAGTATATCATTGATATTCATGTATTGTATAGCTCCATGGTGACTTCTGCCACATAACTGAGTCAGTAACTCCTCTTTTTCCTTTGTTCAGAATTCACTGCTGGTTTCTAAATATAGCCCTCGATCTTTTATCTTTAAAACATAATTAGTCCAAATAAGAATACATGTTATGATATAATATAGATGTATAATCCTAAGTCAATGTATGGTATTTAAATCAAATTGCTGCAAGGACAAATTCCATTGTTGTAGCCATGTACTACATGACATTCCCGTTGGAACAATATAGAGTTTATAGAAATACCGAATCTTTATAAAAGACATGTATTGCCCCTTATATGATGCGTATTATATGAGAAAATGGGTAGAATATATTTAGTTGAAGGCACACACTTTCTCTGTTGTATAAATTCATCCCTACAAAACAGACCCACTCCACCAATCATCGGAGTTGATCTCACTTGATCAAGGAGCCAAAATCAAATCCTCGTTTTCTTTATTAAATGCCCTCTGATTGATGACATTTTGGTATTGAAATCCTCAGTTCTGGAGAAAGAAGATAAATCCGAGATGATAGAAACCGTCTGAACTCCCTTGATTAGGGACTAAAGCATCGGTCGTAAAATTGGTCTACAAATTTATCTGAGATTACATCAAGTCTATAATGTAGTTTGAAAAAGATAGGTTTTTGTATCGGAAATAAACTATTATAGTTAATCACTTTGGTTGTTGTGTGAGATGGGTGTTTATAAAGACTCTGAATGAATAAATAGGTTTGTTATTTACTATGCCTTTCATTACATAAACAGATATCTAGAGAAATGGGATATGTCATACCAAATGCAACATATTTGAATGGACTTTTCTTTCTTCTGTTTTAAAGATGAAAATGATTGCATGTTTCCAAAGATAACAACGGATTGAAGAGTAATGTCAGAGAAGTCTGGAAGATAGATGACATTTAATGTCAAATATAAATTATAATCGATGCCCCGTTTAGCAAAGCTAAATATAGGCCACGACTCAGATCACTGTTGCTTCGGGAAAATATCCAGTGCGTATTCGCGGTCTTCAAAGTAAATAGTGGAAAAGTAGGTCAGAATTACATGTCCTTATTGCTCATAATAGTAGTCACTTTATCAGGGTCGTCCCATAAAATGCTAGTGCCTTCTAATTGTACTACTTTGCCCTATGTAGAGAAAATGCTGTGAGACCACTTTTCCTCTCGTTGCATGAACCTGAACTTTTGATGTGCTGATCGCCACAATTAATAACATTCCCACAGCAAACGTGGCAAGTGACTTGCATACTTAACCATTAAGAAAGCGATCGGAAATGAAATTTTCAGAAGATTTGTCATTTAAAGACATTAAGCTCCTTCTCAAATTTCTAGGTTTGTAGTCCTTATCATGCCGACGTTACTATTACGCTTTGATGGGATAGAGATAAGCGTCTGGTAATGTAGATTATTTAGTGCCGTTGTGACCAAATGTGGTATTTAAATATACAAGAAATTTCCTTGATCGTCTGGATGATTCAATGCACCCCATTCTGATGGGGTCCACTGAATCATCGAGACGATCGCTTTATCAAATGTTTAAGAAACGTGAAAAATTGTGATCCTATTTACTTACAGCATAATCAGAAGAGGGTATCTTGCAGATAACTGCTTTCGTGATTAAAGAACACATGTACATGTGCATGTGTAATCTTGGATTTTATAGTCTGAATTAACCAAAAAACAACATTTTTTTCACTTAACCTTCTTTTGCTGTAAAGATGATGGATAAATCCAAATCATAAGTATGAAATTCATGAAATTCATGAAACCAGAGGACATACAAAATCAGTGAAAATGAAAACCAAGTAAAATATAACGACAAATGTCCTCTTGAAGAGCATTTTTGAACCCCTATGATGGAGTGAGATCAGGTGCCCAGGAAGAGTGAGTATCTACTGCTTGCTAGTAACTCCCGTCACATAGACCCAGTAGAAAGAGTCAAATCATGTAAATTCCATATGTATTTATATATGGAGAAGTCAAAGTAGGCAACCTTCTGGTATAAAAGGTGTCAAATCTGTGTAAAAGGATCGGAAACGTTCTCAGACCAGAATGTAATTTAAAAATCTGGATAACGAGATATCATATTGAGTAATAAGATTCTAGTAACGACCAAAGAACTTCCTCAGTGATGTTGTTAGTGTAGCACATATATAATCCTGGTTGAGTAGTTTAACTGAAAGTCGTCTAGCCCTCAGAACAAAGTCATTGTAATTTGAACTTGCTCTGGAAAAATGTAGTAATTGTGATATGAATACGCCGTATGCGGGCGATGATGGAATGTTGCTACTTATGAAAGGACAGTATGTGATAGCGAAATTGAGTGAGGTGTTCAATTGACATCAATGTCCAAAGACAACATAATATCTAAATACGAATTAGAATTCCTATTTTCTCTGGCTTCTTTGACCCCCAGTTTACTTAGATAGATGACGCTAAGCTAATCCAAGAGCCAATTGTATCATTCATTGCGAAAGCAAAGACTGAATCAATTCAGCTTCGTATGAGTAAAGGAATATGTTCGCCAGAAGCAAGGCCCATTAAAATGCCGACGATTTGTTGAAAAACCTTTCCTCCAAACACCACAAAAATGTTATCGATAAGAAAGTTCAACATCTGGATGATATCTGTTTAAGTTTATTTATGTTTGGAATCAGAATTTTCCCTAACGATGTTTTATCATGGCCTATAACTATATATTTGAATTTGCGGTTTCCGTTTTCTTAGTAAATGCATTTTGGATAATTTCCGCTAATCTGTCTTTTAATTTCTGTTGAGGGATCGTTGTGTAAAGAGTCAAAAACACTTGATGGAGTGAATTTTAGTAAAATTTTTTTATTTCAGATGTTCTAACAACTCTTTTGATTTTTAAGGATCCACATTTAATTAATTCCCCATCTGGAATATACTGGAATTACTTTAAAATGATCTAAATCAGTCGGTGTCAAAATGCAATTTATAAGTTTGCAGCCTAAATAAGAGGTACATGTCAGTAACATTTTGACGAAGTCTTTCTTTATGACTACATCTATGGTGATAATGATTATTAGAAGGTTCTACTACATTCATATCAAGCATTTTAAAATGTTTTCATTCACAGTAAACCAAATAGCACAGGGAATTTGTTAAGAAAGAACACACACTGGTTTATCAGAGGATATGTTTTCTTCTAACCTTCTAACTTAGCATTTGTTTGACCTAACATTTAAGGAAGAGTTTCTAGAAATGTTTGGAGTAAACCTATTTGCCAAAAGGTTTCATGAGAATGTGCAGGACATTCCAACAGTTCTGCCCATTTCTCATCATCACTGAATATCTCTTTTTTAATATTTGTCTTATAATGTTCTTTGTTGATAATGATGAATTGATCTTTCCGTTGCATAGCAATGTTTTGTAAGTCAGCGGCCAACAGAACTAAACCTATCTCCCCTTCTTTCATGTATCTTGTTCTGTCATAATACGATCTATAGTTACCTGAGGCTTTATCTATTGCTGAGCAAAATGACACGTAGATTTCAGTCTTTCTCTTAAGTAATTAAAGTGCTATCAGAATGCTGGAGAATTTTGCGTTATCATGTAATACTAACTGAATTATTCCTCCATTGATTGAAATTACAACTTTTCCTGCTTCAGTATTTCTCTGGGAGATATTTTAAAATACCGATTTGCCTAGTATCATGAACAAATTAAAAGACTTCCGGTTTAACTTGTTACAGAACCTTTGTACAACTTTTAACGTCATTTAGTATGACGTCACAATTCAAAGTTTAACGTAATAATGAAAAATCAGGGAAAAGAAGCACCTGTACAACTTCTGACGTCACATATTATGGCGATTAACCACTGAAAAAAACTATCGAACGTTTTACTGCTTATTGTATATATCTTGAGATCGGCGTCACGCATGAGCATAATATTTTGTGAGCGACTCTTTTATGTAGATAGGCACAGAAAATTTGCGATCATTCTAATAGCACTTTAAGTAAACAATACATTGATAGGTAGACTTAACTTGCTTTTCCTCAATCTTCTTCGTCTACAAGTAAAAACAAAAACGAAGAACTACCGAAGGGTAAACCATATATCATAGTCCATGGAATAAAAAGACAATATCGTGAATAGTGTCATACTCAGACAAATGCGAACCCCCAATAAAATCAAGGTGAGACCAGGTACCCGGGAGGAGTAAGCGTCCCCTGGTTGCATGCAACATCCGTCGCAAAAGTCCTGCAACAACCTTTCAAGTCGAAGAGGTAAATAAATAAATATACACGCACGAACACATGAAGGAGACAGGAACATGAAGTCAAATTTTCCCATTCAAGGCAAGAAAAGCTGCCTAACTGATATTCCGTGTCGGAAGCGCACGTGAACAAATGTCTCTCTCTCTCTCATATATATATACACATATGATGTCAAATCAAGTATAGTGAAAAAAAATTAAGATGGTTATTTTGTATGGTCAGGTCCCTATAATGACCATAGAACTTCCTCAGTGACAATTTCAAACGTTCCACAATATATCCTTGTGAGAGAATTTTCGTGGCAAGGAGCCTCGCTGTCAGGACGAAATTTTCTTCTTTAGAGCATGCATAGTGTATAGCGTAAAATGAAGATGCCATATGCGGGGGAGGAAGGTATGTTGCTACTCAGAAAAGGGAAGTTGGTAATAATAAAATAGAAATCGTCACGTTTGTCATAGAGAGAGGTTACTAATGAACCATCGTCACTAATTGAAAGGAGTATATCGAGGTATGAAGCAGAAGATGCGCTCTCTGTTGTATCTTTTATCTCAGATTCCTTTGGATATATGATGTTGTGGTGATCCTTAAAGACAGGGTTGCTAATCAACAAAACGTCATCGATGTATCTGTAAGTTGAACCGAGATGCTAATTGTTTATTGCATTCAGAGACCAGAGACTGTATTAATTCTGTCTCGTAAGAGAACAAAAATATGTCAGCCTCTCACACTGATCGACCATATACTCACTCAAAAGGACAAAATACCCCAAAATATCACGAGGAACCTCTCAATAGGCTAACAGGACAGTGGTAGTAAGTTATCCAAATTACGAGGCTTTTCGCTACACATTCGTTTTAGCATTTTTCTTAGGTTTGCCGTTACATCGTTCAACAAGACGATTGGACATTGGATAGTATGTCGCAGTGATTAGTTGCTTTATAAAGATAAGTCCACTGATTTCAGACAGAGAGGCGAAAGTGAATTGGCTACCCATGTATTAAAGCATTTCTTGTTGAAACTCAGTTCGTGAAAATATTTCAACCAATGCCTCTGCTACTCCTTCATTTTCAATCGATGGCAGAGCAACTACTTCAGGGTACCTCGCAGCAACATCAACTAGTGTAAGCCTGCATATATTGCATTTATCAATAGGGAAATAAAGTGGACCTACTATGTCAACAGCAATTCTTTTAAATAGAGTGTCATTGTGAAGAAGTTTGTCAAGCGGTACCTTGCTTATCTTCCCCTTTGAAATAGTTTTCTGACAACTATCACAAGACTGACAAAATTGTTTTGTTACAGAATAGCAGGTCAGAAAAATTTGAAATAACTCGGCTTACAGATTTGCAAGTTGAAAGATGTCCCGACATGATGAATTCATGTGTTCATTTCATTAGTTACAGTGTTCAGTTCAATTCAGTGTTACTGAGGTTGATGGTTCAAATAATTAAACAAGCGACCTGTGACCTTTACTCTCATTAGACTGTTATTCATCTGTATCGTAAATGCAAATTCTTTCAATCAAGTCACTTTATATTCATCTAACACTTTCCCTTCTTTAACAATTTGTCGTAGGTTCTGTTACTAATCGTTCTGTTGTTCACGTCATATGCCATCTGGAATAACATTATCTTTGACAATATCAGGAGCCTTTAAAGAGAGGATATTTCTTAGCTTTTTGCCTAGTATCTACCTCTATGATGGGTCGCCATGACGGAACGTGATCATGAGGTTTTCTAGCATTTCATTCCTCACCCACAGTAAGATCATAAACTGAACCAACCGTGAAATTCAAGTTCGAAATAAGATGTGTCAGTATATATCTTTGCCAGAGTCACTGACCTTTTTGTACTAACAGCTAAAATATAAATTTTATAAGCACCCATTAAGTCTTCAGACTTTACCAAGCTTTTCAGGACAATTCTTCTACAACCAGAGTCTCTTAACATGGTTTCTAGCGTGTGCATATACCGTAACCAGCTGATAAGGGCATAGGGCATAAATTACTGTGACACGAAGATGTTAGATGTTTGTTTTGTTGGAGACAAACGTATATATAGGGGATCTAGATACTAAAATTGATGCAGTATATTGCATGCTTTATCCTCAACAGAATTTTAAACCTCTACTGTACCCTACAACTTATGAACTTCAAACTATCTGAGGCAATGTGACCTTTTCCCACATTTTTAACCACTTCTACAAAACAAATTAAGTGTCAAAGTCTATAAGGATATGGATTATAATTTTGTATTATAAAGATTTAATATACTGGTGTTCAAGAGTCTCAGAATATGTCTCGTAGGCTAATTGTCCCGCTATAAACTCCTAATGTGACACCAATGTTACAGTATTTCCGAGGGCCCTGAGACGAATACAAAATCAAATAAAAATATCAGTTAATCATACGTTAATTACACAATGTTCTGAGGGCTAGGCGACTTTCAGTTAAGCTGCTCAACCAGGGTTATATATGTGCTAGACTAGCATCGTCACTGAGGAAGTTCTACGGTCGTTACGAGACTCTTATTACTCCATATGATATCTCGTTATCCAGACTTTTAAATGATATTCTGGACTGAGACCGATTCCGATCACTTTACACAGATTTGACACCTTCTATACTAGAAGGTTACCTACTTCGACTTCTCCATATATAGATACATATGGAATTCACACGATCTGACTCTTTCTACGGGGTATATGTGACGGGTGTTGCTAGCAAGCAGGAGATGCTCACTCTCCCCGGGCACCTGATCTCACTCCATCACAGGGGTTCACATATGCTCTTCAAGTAGACATATTTTGTTATTTTCCATTTGTTTTTCATTTTCACTGATTTTGTATGTCCTATGGTTTCATGATTTTTGGACTTGTGGTTGGGATTTATCCATCATCTTTACATTACTACAATATTTTCAGAATGGTCGTCAGATATATGTATGGAATTCTTGTTCAGTTAACTCTTCGCTCATTGTCCCACGCTTGCTGCACGATATTTTAATTACGCCATCATACTGATGCGAATACACACAGAATTTGAATCCAAACTGATTTAAACTTCTAGGAATTAAACTAGTAAGATTTACAAATATATACATTGACAATGCAAACACTGTATTTGTATATTTACTAACATAACAACTTGTTATTGAACATTCCTTTACCAAGTTGTCTATTGAGCAGTCCTTCACCAAGATGTCATTTGAACACTGCAATCATGCATTCACGACTACTATTGCGCTTCTTGGCCTTAGTATACAATACACTACATCTTAACACTACTGTAGATAAATAAGGATGCACGTTAATACACATTTTACAGAAATAGCGAAGTTTTACTATATAAATGTAAAATACGAAAAAAACTGGTGTCACATGACTATGGCGCTGACAACAATGTACCATGAGGACATTCACGGACCCCTGAAATTCAGAGGTGAGACCAAATGCCCAGAAAGAAGTAAAATACTAACAACAATGTACCACAGTGGACATTTTCGGACCCCTGAAGTTCAGAGGTGAGAGCAGGTGCCCGGGAGGAGTAGGTTTAATTAATACTATGTTGTCGTTTTATTCCATGCATTTCGAGATGTGATTAACCCTTCGGTACTTTTTCGATGTTTACATACATGAATTATTTCAAACAATCAGTAAATCAGAGTCAATAAATTATTAGGCATACAAGAAAATGACCACTGTAGAATGTATAAATAATAATTAAATATAAAATGCCGACTCATGCAAAAGTGAATACTGTAGCGCCGACCAGCACAGAGGATATTACATATTGTGTATGTTGGCAATTACGAAATGAACATTAAAATTAAAAATTTCTGTCGTTAAATAACAAACAAAGAGTTGTCCCACAGGTAATTTTATACTGAATGGAATACTTCCTTAAAGATAAATAAGAGAAAACAGAAGACATCTGACAAAGCTGTAAGACACAAATCACCAAGAACATGCACACAATACATGATAATAGTAGAATATACAAGGGAAACGACATTACAAAAATATTCGATTGTATGACCTGAATATTTCCGATCAAAGCATGAATTTAGAAAAATAAGGTTTTTATTTATTTTCTATCTTCATACAAGGTATTTAGCTTCAGAAAATACTTATGTTCGTAGTCTTCGGACATCACAATAATCGGGAAAAGGATAATTTATCGTAAATAGTTGCAGGGTCAACATTAAAACAAGGTAAGGAATCAATGGATACGACTTAATACCAGGCATGCCTACAGTATGTAAACAGTAGAATATGGAAAGAATATAAACAATCACGGACTGCCACAAGAATCCTACGAAAAAGATGGGAAAAATTAAAGATTAGTATCCGAATATTTACAATAAAAGCATGATTTTAGAAAAATAAGAAATGTGTCTTTTTTTGTTCATCGTAAATGTTATTTTCATATATGCGGGGGTCAAAATTGAATACAAGTCAATACCCATGGACGCATCCATGTGTACAGTATGTAACAAAAAAGGAAATGGAGGGAATTAGTGAATCTACGAGACGAGAAAAGAAGAAGAGAGACAAGGAGTTTAGAAAAAAAGATATATTGGGAAATTACAACCCCTTTAGAATGCAAAATAATTACCGAATTAGTATATGCGTTGCCCTCACTAGCTTTAATTTTTTGAGTATGTGTATGACCAAATTTTGTATTCTTCGTATTGCAGTACATTTAACTATAGAACATTTCCCGACAATATTAGTTTGTCATTTATGCTAAATATTTATTTCATAGACCAAGTCTGTAAATCTAAGACTGTGTCTTAGAATAACCGACAAGACAACGTGTAGATAGTGCAGTTTTCGGAATTGGTTTCCTCATAAATATTCATAATTCAGAACATAAGCATTTGTTTACAAATAACCCTATTTACAGAGTGACTGTGATTGCGGGGAGATAATTTGACTTAGGTTTGTTTTAGTAATTGTATTATGTAAAATCGATACACACACACACACACAAATTATTCTGGAAGATTTCAATCCCAGAGATTTAATCAATTTAAACAGTACAGTAGACGAACAATACCGGTATATTTAACTTTAATTAAAAGGTACGGTACAAATAAAGCATACTGAGTACATTCAAACTCAGGTAAATAAGTTTATATGGAAATCCAAAGCAATATTACTTTAGCTATAGAGCAACACACACAAACAAAAGATATATGAAAAGTACGGAAGTATAGTATCAAATGTGGCAAGTGCATGGAGATGAAATTGACATTAAAACATTGTACAAACGAGTTTACAAATCTTTCCCCTTACGAAGTAATCACGTGCCACCTTATGTTGGTCAATTGTAAAACAATTCGGAGTAACACACCAATTTACGAGCCAAACTGTCTCACGACATGAAAATAATGTAATCAAAGTGATTCTTATTAACAATCAGATTTACAAAAAGGAATTCGTGCAATAAATGTGCCTGCTCATAAAATCATTGTCTTCGGTAGACACTAAATTGGATATAGTGGAAATCCGAAATACACGAAACGTAAATGATTATCAAAGCTCATTGAGAGGAAGAAAAGAGAATAACTTTCTTTAATGGAATTCACTTTAGTACATAATCGTAGGTAAAATGTTAGGAGGAAAACAGCAGAAATCAACTCCTCTTTAACTATTATTTTCATATTAGTAATGTAGAGATGATGGATAAATCCAAAGCACAAGTCCAAAAATCATAAACCAGAGGACATACAAAATCAGTGAAAATGAAAAACAAATGGAAAATAACAAAATATGTCTACTTGAAGAGCATATGTGAACCCCTGTTATGGAGTGAGATCAGGTGCCCGGGGAGAGTGAGCATCTCCTGTTTGCTAGCAACACCCGTCACATATACCCAGTAGAAAGAGTCAGATCGTGTAAATTCCATATGTATTTAATTATGGAGAAGTCGGAATCGGTCTCAGTCCAGAATATCATTTAAAAGTCTGGATAACGAGATATCATATGGAGTAATAAGAGTCTCGTAACGACCATAGAATTTCCTCAGTGACGTTGCTAGTCTAGCACATATATAACCCTGTTTGAGCAGCTTAGCTGAAAGTCGCCTAGCCCTCAGAACAAAGTCACTGTAATTTGAACATGCTCTGGAATAACGTATTAACTGAGATATGAATACGCCGTATGCGGGCGATGATGGAATGTTGCTACTTATGAAAGGAAAGTTTGTGATAGCGAAATTGAAATCGTCACGTTTGTCATAGAGTGAGGTGTTCAATTGACCATTAATGTCGAAAGACAACATAATATCTAAATACGAAGTAGAATTACTACTTTCTGTGGTTTCTTTGACCTCAAGTTCACTTGGATAGATGATGCTAAGGTAATCCGCGAATGAAGGATTATTAATTGAAAGCAAGTCATCTATATATCTGTAAGTAAAATTGAAGCCAAGAGCCAATTGTTTTTTTCCTTGCGAAAGCAAAGACTGAATGAATTCAGCTTCGTATGAGTAAAGGAATATGTCAGCCAGAAGCGGAACACAGTTAGTGCCCATTGGAATGCCGACAATTTGTTGAAAAACCTTACCTCCAAACTCCACAAAAATGTTATCGATAAGAAAGTTCAACATCTGGATGACAGCTGTTTCAGTGTATTTATTTTTGGAATAAGAATTTTCCCTAACAAAGTAAGTTTTATCGTGGCCTATTACTATATATTTGAATTTGTGGTTTCCGTTTTTACTAGTAAATGCATTTTGAATATTTTCGCTAATATGTCTTTTAATTTCTGATGAGGGATCGTTGTGTAAAGAGTCGAAAAGTCAAAGGACTTGATGGAGTGAATTTTAGTAAAACTTTTTGACTTTAGATTTTCTAACAACTCTTTTGAATTTTTAAGGATCCACATTTGATTAATTCCACTTCTGGAATATACTGTTTCGCAATATCTATGAAGGCCAGATTTAATTTCTGATAATATTTTTGTGAGTAGCATCGATACAGATTTTGTGGAACACTTCGAGGAACCAGCGATAAAGCGTTGTTTGAAAGGTTTTTAGTGCATTTTTGGAATGCAGTACAAATATGGAAGTTCTAAATTTAAGCATATGTTAATAAATCAATACTCCTAATGTTTTATAGCATGAAATAATATATGTTTTATAGATGACATTCATATTAAATAGTGATTCTGAGCTTCAAATATTAATGAAACATTGCCTACAATCAATCTGACTACATTCGTTTTCAATATGCTCAATTTTACTAATGGCAAAGAGCGAAATCTAAGAGTAATCAAATCTTCGTTGTCCCTGCAAATAGTCGATTATCGCCCATAGTAAAAATAAGATTTTCTTCCTAGGCAATGATTAATTCTTTTTTCTCTCAGGATTGCTCAGAAGCAATTTTCCATCCTATCTCTGGGTACTACATTATTTCTGAGGTTGTCTATAGAATATAGCAATTTGTCATCCGGGCATTTTCTCACGTCACCGTCGTCCGAAACAATTATGCTACACGTTAATGAACAAAATGTATAGCATGTCCCTTTCAGCAGAATGCTAATCTTATACAGACCATTTGTTTGCGTAATGATATTTATGGATACGGTGAATATGTAAGTCATTTCAATAGTTGGAGACTGTGAATGAGTGTAAAGTAAGCACATGAGAGATGTGGTTATGCTCAAATAATAGTTTTATGTATAATAAAGACAAAAGTAAAGTGCACCTGACATTTACCATCTCTAAGGCATTATCGCATCTCGTGATACAAGACATTATTTCTGAAGGAAACATCTGTATATAATGAACAATATATTATGGTTATATACCTACCTTTTACAAAAATCAACATCGTCCCACATCTTACTTGATATTGGTTTCGTATATGAAACACCTACATTGGCTTCATATATGAAACACCTAGGGTACATGGTACATATGTATATATTCCACACACTCCACACTTGGAAGAAAAAAGATGAGTTACTGGTTCAGTTATGTGGCAGAAGTCACCATGGAGCTATACAATATTGCTATTGGGATTGCTATATAACCACCCAATATCTATAAAAGAAAAGCAACATAACTTGAAAGGATACGTGGATATTCATACACAGTAACGGATTCACTGATTTTTTTTTAAAGAGAGATAAACACAGAATCCAGACCTTGCTCATTGTGAAGAGTTCGACAAAAGTGTGTTAGATTGCTACGCACCATGGAAAATTATAAACTTGTTACACGTTTCCCATTAACATAGTTGGCAATCAAAATTTCAAGATTCAGATATAAGGATCCCTTAAATAATAAGCATAGTATGAGCCTTGATATGAAAATGAATTTAGTCGGATCCAAATTTAAATCTATGTAATATATAATGGAAGAAAGAAAAATTTACTGACTCCGCCGTATGACAGAAGTTACCATGGAAATATACAGTAATTAAGGTAATGATATGGAAAAAGACAACACACATAAGGGGATCGCAAAAATATTTGATTATATTGCGGTTACGATACCGACCGAAATGTCGATCAATTGGTGTGGTTAACGGGTTTTCGGGCCATCTTCCCACTCACCTACTCGAATCCCCTGATTGAGTCTATTGTAATCTTAAATGGGAAAAACAGTTTATGAATTCGAATTCATCAGAAAAAATAATGAAGAATATGATTATGAAAATAAATACAAATGTTGTCTTAAGTAACCGAATAACTCCTACTAATTGAATAGTTGGTAAATTATCATTTCTTCTCCCTTTATAATAGATTTATATGAGAGAGATTTTATGCATTCTGTTCAAACGTCTAAACGTTGAAATCTTATTGATAAGTTCAATGACACCTCTACATATCTCGATGATATTTTAGTAATCGATAACCCTGAGTTTGAAAACTATCTTACTGACATTTATCCATCTGAACTTCAATTAACAAAGTCAATACATCCGACCAGGAAACACCTTTTTTGGACCTAAATATTGAAATTGTTAACAACAACATTCATGCCAACATATATGATAAACGTGATGACTTTGGATTTCCTATTGTAAATTTCCCTTATCTAAATGGCGATGTCCCCAGGCTTTCATCGTATGGTATTTATATTAGTCAATCGGTTCCGTTCGCTAGAGTGTGCACTAACGTTTTGGATTTTCACGCAAAAAATTCTCAGATTACTTTAAACTTCTTACTCAGGGTTATAGATATAATAAATCTCGAAAAACTTTCGGTAAATTTTATAGATCTTATTCAGACATTTTATCTAAATTCGGAAATGTGACTTTTCAACAATGCGTATCCAGCGGAGTATCCTATCCAAATTTCTACGGTGATCTAGTGAACAGACCAAGGGGATCAAAGGTTCCAATAATTTCATATAGGCGGGTTCTAAAATTATTAAACGCCTTCGGCATCGACAATATTATCCCACTATCATCATTAAGACTATAGTTCTTGTATTGGGTCCCTCTGCAACCCAATGCAGACTTTTGCTTGAGCGTTGCACGCTGACTAACAGGGTGGTAGTGATTCTATGACGTGCCTTGTCCAAACCTTTTCAGATGAGACAAGGTCCTGATCCTCGTCCCTTCTGACTGTTAGTCGGGACTCCTATTAATCAAGGATAGTGAGGTCCATCGCAAATTCATCAAAAAGGGTTGTTTGCAATTTTCACATCAATAATTTATCGAGAAATATTTTTGTTAAGGAAACCAAAACTCTTAATTTTGACATGTTTCTTAAGAACTGCTGTGACGGGTGATGCATGCAAACAGGAGACGCTTACTCTCCCCGGGCATCTGGTCTCACCTCGGAATTTTTCAGTATATCGGGGTTCACAGCAGTTCCCTTTTGAAACTTACAAGATTTTGTATCTGTACTTGGACTTTGAGAATGATTAACGATATTGATTTTAACATGTAAATCACAATCATATCATTAGAATATTCATTTTCTTTACTTCGTGTTTGTCAAATAAAGAAATTACGGCAATATGAAAATAACTAAAATCATCAAAATAAGATAAGCTATTCTTATTTAAGGCATACATTTTTTTGTTTTAGCCAAAAAGACAAGACTTAGAACCTGTTTTGATTGAAATTATTTGGTATGAATCCTCTTTAATTAATTTTGGTACTTCTATCAGTGGCGACTCCAGAATTTCCGAAATTGGGGAAGGGGGGGGAGCACATGTGAAAGTCCAATATAAGCCATAATACTCTGCCAATTTAGGTGCGAAATCTGAAGATTTACTCATACTTGTGGCAAAAAAAAGAGGAGGGGAACCCCAATAAATCCGCCAGTGTATATATTACAATGAGAGAACAAGTTATGTTTAGGTACTACGAAACGCCAATGGCGTGACCTTAGAGTCCTGAAATAAATAAAGGTTTTTAATACGTAATTTTTATTAAAAATTCTATGTATTGAAGACTTTGTAGAAAATAATTATAATTTTAATTTTTCCCCCGATATACCTGCAATTGGCACTCGAAAATGTGTGTTTTCAGTACAGCTCGCATGAAAACACCAGCATCATGTGCAATCAGATAGTCAATCCCAAAACGAATTTTATAATATCTTTAATATTTGACCTCCTAATCAAGTTGCAACATATTCAATATATCGAGGGTATATCGAGGTAACGCCATCTAGGGCGATCACCTGTCACCTGTGCGGCTAAATTATTACGTAATATCACCTCAGCCGGTTGTTTGACCCAGCAAATATCAACCTTCATTTTGTACCTTTTAACAGCTTTCAAGATATTAATTAGCGATGTTAATAAACTGGATATCCATACTAATGAAGAACAAGGACTAATTATCAGGTTTCCTTTTTATAAGACATTATGAAGGCTTATCATGAAGGAGACATAAAGAACAGGAATTGAAATCAACCAAACTTTACGACATTTTGTATTTATGAAGAGTTTATATTTATGAAGAGTTTATATTTATGAAGAGTTTATATTTATGAAGAGTTTATATTTGAGATTACAACACTTCTAATCAAAATTTTTGATTTTTTTTTTAATAATGAATATAATATATATAGTAGATTAATTTAAAACATTAAGCTTTACTACGATAAATAAAAATGTTTTGTGATATTTTTCACATTTTTAAAGAGTTATCCGCCCCTGATTTGGGTAAAAATGGTTTTTGCTTATACAGAGCTTATTTTTCGTCATACAATCAAAATCCCTTCAAATATTCTTATAAGTAATCATTTTTAATAAGTTTTTGTATTAATATGAATCCTTGTATATGTTTTTAGAAAAATGACCTTTGACATTTGAACTTTTCATCAAAGTAAAAAAACATCCTTTGTCAAGTTTCAGAGTATATATTTGAGATAATAAGACTTACACTCAATGTTCTTATCTTTTTTCGTAATACCTGTAGTACATAAAGTAGATTAATATCAATAAATCACAAATTTTATGCATAACTGATTAAGTTATACACTCATGAAATTGCGAGGTCGTACATTTTCATTAGCTGGAAAAAGGTGTGAAAATGCGATATTGTCCATTTTGAAATCTCCATATCTTATAAAGTACTTGCGATAAAACGGTAAAATTTTCCGAGTTTGTTAACTATAAAGCGTACGTTGCAACTTATTTATTCTTTAATATATTGTGATACAAATAAAGAGTGTATCTCATGTGTTTTTACGGAAAGAGTTTGGGCCTCCCTATTAAGGATCAGAATACGCTTACAGACGGGCAAAGCACGATTTACTTATGTTGATGTCGCCTTACATATTATGATAGCGACATATTATTCTATGAGCGTTTTGTGTGTAATAAACTTTTTATGACCTTTCTTATTAAGAAACTTGTTGATCCTTGTTCTCTGTAGAGGATTATTTATGAATTTTGATTGTGCTGCTTTTGAGGTGAGTTAGGTACCGTAACAGCAGTACAATGGTATATTTTTGTAATGTCGTTTTTCCGTGTATATTCTTCTATTATCATGTTTGTGTGCATGTCTTTGGTGATTTGTGTCGTACAGTTTTGTTAGATGTTTTCTGTTTTCTCTCTTGTGATATTTACATGCATTGTCCTGAAACTTCTAAATTGATTTCAATTCGCAATTGGTCGAATGTCAACTAATGACTTATATAACTCATAGAATCGCTGCATATATAAATATAGAACATATATACCTTTTAATTTTGTGCACCATATGCACATTTCGACAAGTTATGTCTCTTCAGTGATGTTCATGGAATTCTCAAAATATATAAAAATATGAAGAGCAGTGTAGATATGATATATTCACAACATTAAAATGCTTTCTTCGTCTTATTTTAATATTTCTAACGGAGAGAAAATGTACAATGAATGAAAACTAACGACTATATATATACAAACAATAGAGCATGAGTCCTATCTGTACTCAATAATCCGAAGCTACAGTCAGTGTGATAGAAATGTAATTATCAAAGCTGAAATAATTCAAGCAGACAATGCTTCTAACAATATTGTATTTGCTTGCAAGGAATAGTCTGACGAATATTTCCGATTGCAATTGGATTTAACGTAATCTTACAAGGGAACACAATTAATGAAATCATAGGGAAAAAAAAGAACAATATGATTATGAAAACAGCACAATGATAGTACATTCCCTTAAGAAATATGTAGAACCCATTGCAAGTACTCTGTGTAACTGTTCAGATCTAACAAAGAGATGAATTCATATTTTGACGTCTTTCATCTCAAATCATACATGTAGCGTTATCTTAGTCTTTTCCAGAAAACTGACAGTTCCTCAAGAGACTAAGTTAATTATATCCATGATTGCAGTGTGATTGCATATGTTTTGAACGTTCTCAACTTTCCAGTGGTGGATTGTACCAGATTCCTCTCACAATTTCGGATTGATAGGAGTTGACAATAGGTTATAAAAATAGTCATAGACATGCCTTTACAGTATTCATGAGATGCCTACTTCGCCTTGATAGAAATCACCAAGGACATGCGCACAAAAGTATAATGTCTGAATATACCCATAATCCAAATCTATCTTGTTATGGAACTTTCAATATTATATGGTCACACTTGTGGAAGTTAATCATTGCAGATAAAAAGATGGGAGAAAAATGATGCGCTTAAACCTGATAATGTAAAGATGATGGATAAATCCAAACCATAAGTCTAAAAATCATGAAACCAGAGGACATACAAAATCATTGAAAATGAAAAACAAGTGGAAAATAACAAAATATGTGTACTTGAAGAGCATACGTGAACCTCTGTGATGGAGTGAGGTCAGGTGCTCGGGGAGAGTGAGCATCTTCTGCTTGCTAGCAACACCCGTCACATATACCCAGTAGAAAGAGTCAAATTGTGTAAATTCCATATGTATATATATATATGGAGAAGTCAAATGTTAATCATCTTCCTAAAATGGTTATTTTCGAATACAAGTACAAAATATAAAATTTGAAGTAACTTAATAGTCAGAAAACGATTGGAAGTATGTCCAATAAGAAAAAGAAATATGAATTTTGAACGAAAAGCCAATGAAAAGGAAGGATTCGAAGTTTATTATTTCTCGTGAATAACATCAGAAACGACAGTAAACAGAGAAGAAGTAACGAAGGGTTAACCACATCTCGAAGTCCATGGAATAAAGGGGCAATATCATGCACAATCTCACATGCAGACAGATGCGAACCCCAATTAAACTGAGGTGAGACCAGGTGATCGGGAGGAGTAAGCGTCTCCTGGTTGCATGCAACATCCGCGACAAAACTCCTGCAACAACTATTCAGAATCAGGAAGTAAATACATACATGCAAACGGTATGAAATGCTGTGGAACTAACATCCCGGTGTTGAAATGCACATGAATTGATTCCTGTATGTATACATATGATGTCAAATTAAGTATTGTCAGATAGTTCCCGATGGTTGATTTGTATGATCAGAATGTCGGTTAGCATTTTTGCAACTCACTTCACTGTATTGTATTTTAGAATACACAGAAATGACACTTCAGGATGGACGTTTTCAAGAAATAATTGGGTGTAAATACATCCTTTAATGCTATAGTTTATGGGACTTTACTGTAAAATAGAATATCGACTTTACATCGCACGAGTACTAAATCACTAATTATATTCAGAAAAGATGCTAAGCTGAGAAGTAGAGAGATTCCTGAATGAAAATATTATTTCATTACGAACACGACAGATGCGAATTTAACAGCATAAATGGCAATATAGTACAGAAAATGCCATATTGCTTGGGCTTGTTAGTCTAGATCTGGACTAGAATGAACACTCAAAAACAATAAAAATCTATTGCATTCCCGTTATCTATTAAACTGTGCCTCATGTCGACATTGTTTAAAGACACAAAACAGAATTTAGCATTTTCATGGTACGTCTAGGATTATAGTTACAGAAGGACAAATATTGAGGAAAATTTAGAATTTAGCTCTTTTTGAACTCGGTTTGCTTACTTAGAAGTGACAGTACTACCTGGTTCCATCTGAACATTATTCAGGGTATTTTGAGTAAAAACGAAAAAGTACCGAAGTGTAAACCATATCTCATAGTCCATGGAACACAAGGACAATATCGTCTTTTATGCCGTATTCAGACAAATGTCAACCCAAATAAAATAGAGGTGAGACCAGGTGTCCGGGAGGAGTAAGCGTTCCCTAGTTGCATGCAAAATCCGTTGCAAAAGTTTTCAAGGCTAGGAAGTAAATACATAAATATACACGTATGAACACATGAAGGAAACACGGACACGAAGTAACATCTTCCTATTCAAGGCATAAAATTTTATTTAACTGAAATTCCAGTATCGGAAATGCACGTGAACAAATGCCTATTATATATATATATATATATATATATATATATATATATATATATATATATATATATATATATATATATATATATATATATATATATATATATATATATATATATATATATATACGTATTATGTCCAATCAGGTATAATAAAAACGTTAAAATATTTGGTTTGTATGGCCAGGTCCCCAAATGTCGGTTAACATTCTTAAAATAGGAATCTGACCATAGAACTTCCTCAGTGACAATATTAAACTTTCCTCAATATATCCTTGTGAGAGTAGTTTCGTGGCAAGATGCCTCGCTCTCAGTACGAAATTTTCGTATTTAGAGCATACCCTGCCATAGCGTATAAGTTGTGAAATGAAGACGCCATATGTGGGAGAGATAGGTATGTTGCTACCCAGAAAAGAGAGGTCTTACGACGAATCCAATATGTTTCAGCGTAGAATGTTACTTTCTCACATGGATAAAGGGATAATAACTGAAAATAATAAAATACATGATCAGGAACGTTTATTAGGATGATTATTTTGAGTATCATATAAAATGGCCCATTAATGTCCATCATAAACTGTTATTATATGTACAAGATAAAAAGGTTAATAAATGTCTATTATGAACAGCTGTTCTTTGTGCCATATACAAAAATTGATAAATTTACATCATGGACGGTTGTTGCCGCTATGTTGCGTCTATACAATAGTCCATGAATGTCCAAAAGATAATAGTCTTTAAATGTCTAATAGGAAGTTACGTAGTTTGTACCATATAAAATTGTCTATTGATGACCATCATAGACTGTTGTTGTGTTTATATAATAGACCATGAATGTTCAATATATAATGGTCTATAAATGTACAATAGGAACGTTTGTTGTTTGTACCATATACAATAATCTATTGATGTCATAGACTGTTGTTGTATGAGATATATGTCCGCAACATAAATAACAAAACGCACTCAAATTTCACAAAATTACGACCACCTGACCTTTTGCAAATGATTTAATGGCAAACTGTCTGTCTATGTACAATCCATGTCAACTAGTAGAAACATTTAGCATCAATAACCAATACCCTAGTACATATAAGAGAATGACATCACATCTAACCATTGAAATGATAATAATAGAATGTTCGCAAAAATTGATATTACATTACAAGTACACCAATAGATAAGTCTTATAATTTTGTCGATTAACAACCCCGTATTTAAGGATCACCTCAACATCATATATCCAAACGAACTCGAGATAAAAGATACAACAAAGAACGCATCTAATAATTCATACCTCGATATTCTCCTATCAGTTAGTGACGATGGTTCATTAGTAACCTCTCTATATCACAAACGTGACGATTTCAATTTCATTATTACCAAATCCCTTTTCTGAGTAGCAACATACCTTCCTCTCCCGCATATGGCGTCTTCACGAGGCTCTCACAAGGATACAGTTGGATGCAGTCCTAACCTTACATTCAAGTACACTTGGCAAGTGCACTTTAAGTTTAGTTTTTCGTCCTGAATACCAGTCATAAAATTTAGTTAAGTGCACTTGATATTAAGTTTACTTTAAAGTAATTCCGTCTTCAAGTTTACTATCACATGACACGAAGTTTACTTTTCACGTTTGTTTATTAGAATAATCCAGTTTCGTATAACACGATAGAAATAATTGTCGTATTTTGTACAATTGCATATTATATATATACGAGTCATGTAACTGGTCATCCAATATTACCACTTATCTTGACAGTATTTTTTTGTAATTTTATTGGTATTTATTTTACCACTTATTTGTTTTTCACTCCCATTTACTTCTGTTATTTGTTTTTTTTTTGTCCTTCTATCTATAACTTCTTATCACCTAGTCTAATTACCTCCAGTAGGTCAATGCAAATACATTTTAGGGGGCGCCACTTGACCTGTAAGCAAGCTGTTAGCTTGTGTTTGGCTCATTTCCTATTAGATAGCGCATAGTGAAACGTTCATTATGTAGCCTATTCAAGAAACCAGTTTTTATTAGAATAGTGCTTTGTATATATTTTCTATCTTTCTTTTCGTGTCTTTATATTTATGTAAGTGTTTGTATGTGTGTGTCCTGAAGAGGAAGCAGATTGCTTCGAAAATCTGGCAATGTTTTAATTGTTTTAGTATCGTTATCGCTTACCTGTGGTTTTATATTGACCCCTTTTTCTCGACCGATTTGCATTAACCTTCATTGAGGTTGATTCGATACTTATGAATAGTGAATGTTGTTACAATTTCCTTTTTAGTGCTTATATATATATATATATATTTAATAGAAAAATATAGTAAATGCACATGTATATAGAAAGTAAACTAAACTTGAAGTACACTTGGAGTAAACTTGGAATCGAGTTTAGTACTGAACTTGGAATCAAGTTTACTACTAAACTTAATTCCAAGTTTACTCTGTTGTCGCCAAGTAAACTTGAAAAGCAGTCATAAAGTTAACTTGAAGTGCACTTTATGTAAGGTTAGGACTGCACCCAACAGTATATTGAGGAACGTTTGAAATTGTCACTGAGGGAGTTCTATGGTCGATATAGGGATCTAGCGCCATTTCAGATTCCTCTTTCAAGAATGTTAACCGATATTTTAGGACATGGCCATACAAAATAACCATCTTTTTGACTATACTTGATTTGACATCATGCGTATAAATATACAGACATTTGTTTACGTACGTTTCCGACACCAGGATTTCAGTCAGACAGAGTTTCATGCCTTGAATGGGAAAATTTGGCTTCGTGTTCTTGTCTCCTTCATGTGTTTGTGCGTGTATATTTATGTATTAACTCCTCAACATGAAAGGTTGTTGCAGAACTTTTGCGACGGGTGTTGTATGCAACCAGGGGACGCTTACCTCCCGGTCACCTGGGTTCACCTCGATTTTATTGGGGTTCTCATTTGTCTGAATATGACACTATACACGATATTGTCCTTTTATTCCATGGAGTATGAGATATGGTTTACCCTTCGGTACTTCTCCGTGTTTTACTTGATTTAACATTACAGCCGTTCGGAAGTCTAGTATCTGATATCTATATCCATTTGTCCTCATTTATAATTCGGAAGTCCTTATTTTCTCCGTACGTCCTTGTTAATACCGCCAAAGATGTAACATCTTTTTCATTTGGCGTCTATTATGTCATGTTACACTGTGGTAGGAGATGCAAGCTGTAGGGACCGTAATCTATACTGCGCCTTAATATGTAAACAATGTAATCAAAGGGTATATGTACGAGAATCCGAACGGACACTTAAAGAAATAACGAGAGAACATAAGCGGGAAATCAAATTACAAATAGACAAGCCAATTACGAGACAATTCTCAGACCACGATGAAAAGGACTTTGAATTTATTAGGACTGTTGTAGTATGTACCATATACAAAGGTCCATAAATGTGTATCATGGACTGTTGTTTGGTGTACATTATACACTGAATGCCTAATATGAGCCTCTATTGTTTGTACAATACACAAGTGTCCATCATAGTAAGTTGTGTGTGCTATGTATAATAATCATGAACTGTTGTTTGTATGTATAGATGATGGATAAATCCAAACAATATGTCTAAAAATCATGAAACCAGAGGACATACAAAATCAGTGAAAATGAAACACAAGTGAAAAATAACAAAATATGTCTACTTGAAGAGCATATGTGAACCCCTGTGATGGAGTGAGATCAGGTGCGCGGGGAGAGTGAGCATCTCCTGCTTGCTAGCAACACCCGTCACATATACCCAGTAGAAAGAGTCAATGGTCTATGAATGTTTATCATGGTCTGTTGTTTATTTTATATATAATTGAGAATTGAATGTTTACTTCGTAACGCTACTCGGTTTTACACAATTTGTAATGCGTCAACTGACATTTTATACTCCAATAAAATTACAAGAATAAACATTCAATTCTTATAATTACCAGCTATTTGAAATAATTTCCTCTTGGCGCCACTACCTCTTTGACCTGCTAGGGAAGTCCCTGGACCTATTTGCATGCAGATTATATAAAAAGTAATTCTTTAAATAATGAGTTGAACACAAATTGAATTCTTAAACTGTTTATTTAATTTTAATGATATTCTGATGACAATTCATCAACAATAGATATCATGTTAACACAGAATTACAATTTATCAATAACATGACGATTTCATTTTTTTCATATTCATGCGGCACTCAAAACAACAAGCATGACTGACATCGTTGATGACATCGAAAAATTACTCGCTAATTTTCCAAATAACAAAGGAAATTTGACAATTACTGCAAGAGAAATTTGTCAGAATACCCTGTGCAGAAGATAAACTTGTCATAGAATTCGAGAAACCCATGCAAGTTGTCTGATGTGGATAAAAATGGAACGAGAGCTGCTGGAGTTTTTACCGTCAGAGGAGGGGAGGGGCACCTGCCTGACTTGACAATATAATTCGAGGATCTAGAGCCTGTCTAGAAGGTAACAATGAGACCAAACCTGAATTTTTGTTCAACATCTGCCAGTATATCACTCATTTCTTGTTTTTGCTCCTCTGACCAGTTTCGACTATTGGACCCTATTCATGTTTCCTTTCTATGACCGGACATGAGTATCGTGAACATTATTGTTGCTGTGGCCCAAACAATGTGGGCAGTGAATGTTTGCATATTGGAATCTGTCGCTCATAAACTTTGAAAGCAGTGGCTTTGATATAAGTATGCATGTGTACCAAACAGTATCAACTGCTCTGACCTACAAAATAATGCAGAGGCACTGGGATCATAATGACTCAAAAAATCCATGTATTCCATTTCAATGATGAATAGAGATATAGATCTATCTTTATGGGCAACGTCTTCGTGGTTGTATAACCCTCCTCAGTATATTTATTAGCAATTGTTACATACTCCCACTTAGAATCATACCCAAAAACTGGAAGGGAATTTAAATGAATCCAAGACTCCTAGGAAAAGTGGATGGTTAGACTATACCAATTTTTGTACTGAGGAATCTGGGGATCTTCATGATTTTAAAGTAAGTACTTATTTTACTTTAAATGTAAATATTTACATTTAAAAGAAAAAAGAGGAATTACCGGCTCAGTTATGTGGCAGAAGTCACCATGGAGCTATACAATACATGAATATAAATAATATAATAGAACATTTAACACATTACAAAAATATTTGATTGCAGTGCAATTACGATACCGACTTAGGACGGTCATTTAATTTGACAAAAGCCAAACAAATGGTGTGGTTAACCGGTTTACGGGCCCACTTTCCCACTCATCGTAACAGCAGAACAATCAAAAGACGTACATTTAAAAATTTATAAATAATCCTCCATGTAAAGAACAAGGGTCAACAGGTATCGCATATTGTGAGGTCATAAAAATATAAACACGTAAGGTATTGTAAAACACATAATGGTATACAAATATATGCGACATCAAAATGATAAACCGTGCTTAAAGTAAAATAAATGTAAGTACTTACATTTTTATTTACAAAATAAGTACTTATTCTATTTTAAAAGTAATTACTTACATTTGTCTGGATATGACTCTAAACACGATATGTCCTCTTTATTCCTTGGACTATGAGATATGGTTTACCCTTCGGTACTTCTTCGTTTTTTACTTAATCAAGTCATTTCTAGAAATTATTTTCTTGTGTTAAGTTGGTCTATCGTCTAGAAACTCCAGATTTGACCATGATTGGCATGAATTTTGATTTGGTCCCAAAAAGATAATGAGCATTTATTAACAAATTCCTTGTCTTTTACAATGTACGTATCCTCCACAGTTTCAAATTTTATTTGGCTATAATCTGCCACAATGTGCATATCATTCTAAAATTATGAATTGGAAATTGATTTTCTCTAAAAATGTGTCAATTTTTCAAATTATTCTATGTTTGTATTCATTTTTATCATATATTTATATTGATAGGGCTACATGTATCATATGGAATATGTATTCACATCTATATGAATAAATGATAGCTTAAAAAGCTCTTATGACTATTTTTACGTCCAAAAAGCGGAATTTCAAACTTAAATTTATGTCTGTCAGATGTCTGCTCTTCTTTAATTTAAAACATTGAATTATAGGTTATAAATAATATGATACATGTAGTATAAAACATGTAGTACATAAGTAAGTGAATTTCACCAATCTGTAATCGTCATTACTATTACCATGTTTAAACCAGTTTGTGTGTTTTTTCTGTATTGATTTTGACTATTCAGAGTATCAAATTAAAAAATAAGTACACTTTTAATTTTTTATGCATTTGATTTTCAGAAATGAAAATAAATTCAGTCCCCACTTTGTAATTCTCTGTGTAGATACACTTTCATTATTTATTTCTAAATCTGCAAGCTCCCCCTCAGACATGCTTTTAAACCTTTTATTACTTTTTACAGGTAAAACACCCTCAGAGTCACACTCATCTACCTGCACACGTGTTTTGCTATCATCAGACATTCTGTCTTGCATCTGGGCCTTATCTAGGACTATATTACATATGCTTTTTAAATAATATGGCATACATTTCTTTTCATTCTTTTTTTTTTTAGTATCTTGGTTTCTAATGAACAATCTTTCATCTCTTAAGAAATCTGGTTTTCTACCTGAACAGAAGATTCTTTGCAAGTGTCAAGTCATTTTCATCACATTCTGCCATTTATAACATCAATATTTCAATTCCTGACTCATTAGGAATTTCAGACTCAGTATCAAGTCACATTCACATTATCTGACTCTGCTTCAGATTTTCTTTGGCCTAAATTTATATCTTTTAAATCTGAAGTCAGTTTGTAAAATAATCAACGTTTCATCAAAATATGAACATCCAGCCATGCTCAATATTGACGATATATCGATGACCGATGGGGCGACAGACGACGAATATTATTTTGTATTTTACTCATTTAATACACTGTGTGACTAGTTTATATTTCAATACAAAATAAAACAACACTACAATAATTTTGAGTTTCGGTTTTTTATTCTAAGGAGGGTTGTTTTTTACGTTAGAGACTGGTTGTGCATAAGTAGTTCCGGTACCTCCGGTTAAATTGACATTTTATTGTTTAATAAAATAGCAGTTTAAAAATAAGCCATCCAATCAGAAGCAGAATCAGAATTAATGAACAAAATTGGTTGGCAATTATTGGCTCATGAATGTTTATCAGGGTCTGTTGTTTGTATTATATACAATGGTACATGAATGTTTATCATGAACTATGGTTTGTATTGTATATACAATGGTTGATTAATGTATATCATGAACTGTTGTTTATTATTATGAACTACTGCGAGGAATATGCCACACGATGGGCAAAAAGAGAGGAAGTACAGATCGACACTCTTTCGGAATGGATAAAATCTATTGCAGTACTGCTAAGATCAAAAATTCAAAAATTACAATGTTCTGTAAACACCAGATTCGAATCTATTTTTAAAGATCCTGATGTTGTCAGAGAACGTACCTTCCTCCAAGAACATTATATCATTACACCAGCAGATAAAGCATCCAATAATTATACATTTACTTGTAAGAAATATTACTTTGACAGCCTAGTGAAAGAATTAGGATTAAATTCAGCTCCAGGAAATCCTACTTATACTCTCACGAACTTTTCGGTTTCGGAAGTACTTGAGAATCATAAATCTGTCCTCAATACGTTTGGTATTGACTCAAATAAATTAAATTTAGAACTTCCATATTTGTACTGCATTCCAAAAATGCACAAAAATCCTTACAAACAACGCTTTATCGCTGGTTCCTTGAAGTGTTCCACAAAATCTGTATCGATGCTACTCACAAAAATATTATCAGAAATTAAATCTGGCCTTCATAGATATTGCGAAACAGTATATTCCAGAAGTGGAATTAATCAAATGTGGATCCTTACAGTTTTACTAAAATTCACTCTATCAAGTCTTTTGACTTTTCGACTCTTTACACAACGATCCCTCATCAGAAATTAAAAGACAGATTAGCGGAAATTATTCAAAATGCATTTACTAGTAAAAACGGAAGCTGCAAATTCAAATATATAGTAATAGGCCACGATAAAACTTACTTTGTTAGGGAAAATTCTGATTCCAAAAATACATACACTGAAACAGCTTTCATCCAGATGTTGAACTTTCTTATCGATAACATTTTTGTGGTGTTTGGAGGTAAGGTTTTTCAACAAATTGTCGGCATTCCAATGGGCACTAACTGTGCTCCGCTACTGGCTGACATATCCCTTTACTCATACGAAGCTGAATTCATTCAGTCTTTGCTTTCGCAAGGAAAAAAACAATTGGCTCTTGGCTTCAATTTTACTTACAGATATATAGATGACGTGCTTTCAATTAATAATCCTTCATTCGCGGATTACCTTACCATCATCTATCCAAGTGAACTTGAGGTCAAAGAAACCACAGAAAGTAGTAATTCTACTTCGTATTTAGATATTATATTGTCTTTCGACATTAATGGTCAATTGAACACCTCACTCTATGACAAACGTGACGATTTCAATTTCGCTATCGCAAACTTTCCTTTCATAAGTAGCAACATTCCATCATCGCCCGCATACGGCGTATTCATATCTCAGTTAATACGTTATTCCAGAGCATGTTCAAATTACAGTGACTTTGTTCTGAGGGCTAGGCGACTTTCAGTTAAGCTGCTCAACCAGGGTTATATATGTGCTAGACTAGCAACGTCACTGAGGAAATTCTATGGTCGTTACGAGACTCTTATTACTCCATATGATATCTCGTTATCCAGACTTTTAAATGATATTCTGGACTGAGACCGATTCCGATCATTTTACAGATTTGACACCTTCTATACTAGAAGGTTACCTACTTCGACTTCTCCAGATATAAATACATATGGAATTTACACGATCTGACTCTTTCTACTGGGTATATGTGACGGGTGTTGCTAGCAAGCAGGAGATGCTCACTCTCCCCGGGCACCTGATCTCACTTCACTACAGGGGTTCACATATGCTCTTCAAGTAGACATATTTTGTTATTTTCCATTTGTTTTTCATTTTCACTGATTTTGTATGTCCTCTGGTGTTATGATTTTTGGACTTGTGCTTTGGATTTATCCATCATCTCTACATTGCATTGACTGTTGTTTGTATTGTATACAATTGCCTATGGATATTTATCATCGATTAGTGTTTGCAATATACATAATGATGTATGAATGTATATCATGAACTGTTGTTAATATTGTATATACAATAGTCTTTAAATGCCTGTCATTTACTGTTGTTTGCATTACATACAATGGCATATAAATGTCTATCATAGACTGTTTTTATATATACAAAGGTGTATAAATGTATATCATGGACTGTTGTTTTATTATATACAATGGTATATGATTGTTTATCATGGATTGTTGTTTTGTTTACCATAGTGCTATAGCAACAAGTACTCCGTACTTTACATGTAGCATTTTTTAAACTGTATTTCTTACTTCTTAATTTTACTTTTAAAATGTTAAACTATCTTTTTACGTCTATATTTTCAGTTTTCCTAATTGTGTGACAGCGAATGATACTTTTTCGCTTATACTTATGGCATCCCGACGGTTGTGACCGGTCGGCAGGGGATGCTTACTCCTCCATGGCACCTGATCCCACCTCTGTTTTGACAGGGGTGCTAATATTTTATTTACATATGTATTGTCATGATTCTTCGACTTAGAGTTGTGGATATTAGATCAATATCTTTGATTTGTACTTTCTAGTGGTCTGGGAATAACCATCGTACTATGTTATTGTTAATGCCACAGTGACACTACACATGTTGCGTTCGCACTTTTTCACGTTATATAATTCAGTTTATTATTAAATCATATTGAATAATCAGATTCCAGCAACACACATGTATCTATCCACTACTATAAAGATTAATCAATGTCATATAGACAATTATTCTTCGTCAAGCTCGTCCCTGTACGTTTCAATAATATGCTATGTTAACAATTCGGCACCAATGATCTATCCGTCTATTATAAAACATTACATCATAGTCAGGACGAACATAATAAACATTACATCATAGTCAGGACGAACATTATAAAATATTAAATCATAGTCAGGACGAACATTAATAAAACATTACATCAACGTCAGGACGATCATTATAAACCATTACATCGTAGTCAGGACGAACATTATAAAACATTACATCGTAGTCAGGACGAACATTAATAAAACATTACATCATAATCAGGACGAACATTATAAAACATTACATCATAGTCAGGACGAACATTATAAAATATTACATCATAGTCAGGACGAAAATTATAAAACATTACATCATAGTCAGGACGAACATTATAAAACATTACATCATAGTCAGTGTGAACATTATAAAATATTACATCATAGTCAGGATGAACATTATGAACCATTACATCGTAGTCAGGACGAATATTATAAAACATTACATCGTAGTCAGGACGAACATAATAAAACATTACACCATAGTCAGGACGAACATTATAAAACATTACACCATAGTCAGGACGAACATTATAAAATATTACATCATAGTCAGGACGAACATTATAAAACATTACATCATAGTCAGGACGAATATTATAAAACATTACATCGTAGTCAGGACGAACATAATAAAACATTACATTATAGTCAGAACGAACATTATAAAACATTACATCGTAGTCAGGACGAACATTATAAAACATTGCATCATAGTCAGGACGAACATTAATAAAATATTACATCATAGTCAGGACGAACATCAATAAAGTATAACATCGTAGTCAGGACGAACATTAACAAAACATTATATCATAGTCAGGACGAACATTATAAAACATTACATCATAGTCTGTGTGAACATTATAAAACATTACATCATACTCAGGACGAACATTATAAAACATTGCATCATAGTCAGGACGAACATTTAAAAATATTACATTATAGTCAGGACGAACATTATAAAACATTACATCATAGTCAGTGTGAACATTATAAAATATTACATCATAGTCAGGATGAACATTATGAACCAATACATCATAGTCAGGGCCAACATTATAAAACATTACATCACAGTCAGGACGAACATTATAAAACATTACATCATAGTCAGGACGAACATTAATAAAACATTACATCGTAGTCAGGACGAACATAATAAAACATTACATTATAGTCAGAACGAACATTATAAAACATTACATCGTAGTCAGGACGAACATTAATAAAATATTACATCATAGTCAGGACGAACATTATAAAACATTACATCATAGTCAGGACGAACATTATAAAACATTACATCATAGTGAGGACGAACATTAATAAAGTATAACATCGTAGACAGGACGAACATCAACAAAACATTACATCATAGTCAGGACGAACATTATAAAACATTACATCATAGTCAGGACGAACATTATAAAATATTGCATGATAGTCAGGACGAACATTATAAAACATTACATCATAGTCAGGACAAATATTAATAAAACATTACATCGTAGTCAGGACGAACATTATAAATCATTGCATCGTAGTCAGGACGAACTTTGATAAAACATCACCTCGTAGTCAGGACGAACATTAATGAAATATTATATCATAGTCAGGACGAACATTAACAAAACATTACATCATAGTCAGGACTAACATTAACAAAACATTCTATCATAGTCAGGACGAACATTAAGAAAACATTATATCATAGTCAGGACGAACATTAATAAAACATTACATCATAGTCAGGACGAACATTATAAAACATTACATCATAGTGAGGACGAACATTAATAAAGAATTACATCATAGTCAGGACGAACATTAATAAAACATTACATCATAGTGAGGACGAACATTATAAAACATTACATCATAGTGAGGACGAACATTAATAAAGAATTACATCATAGTCAGGACGAACATTAATTAAACATTACATCATAGTCAGGACGAACATTATAAAACGTTACATCATAGTGAGGACGAACATTATACAACATTACATCATAGTCAGGACGAACATTATACAACATTACATTATAGTCAGGACGAACATTATCAAACATACGTCTGAAATCGTCACTGAGGAAGTTCTACGGTCGCTATGGGGATCTTATAGGTAAATATGATGTGCCTCTTTCTAGAATGATTGATAATATTCTGGAATGCGACTAAATTACCTGTTCAGTGAACACCAAATATGACTTTGTATACCAGTTTTGTACGTTCGTATGTACAATTAGGAAACCAAAACTCTTGATTTTGACATGTTTCTTAAGAACTGTTGTGACGGGTGATGCATGCAAACAGGAGACGCTTACTCTCCCCGGACACCTGGTCTCACCTCGGAATTTTTCAGTATTTCGGGGTTCACAACAGTTTCTTTTTGAAACTTACACGATTTTGTATCTGTCCTTGGACTTTGAGAATGATTAACGGTTTGGTACTTCTTCGATATTGATTACATCAAAGTCAGGACGAACATTAACAAAACATTACTTCATAGTCAGGACGAACATTATACAACATTACATCATAGTCAGGACGAATATCATAAAACATTACATCATAGTCAGGACGAACATCAAAAAAACATTACATCGTAGTCAGGACGAACATAAGAAAACATTACATCATAGTCAGCACGAACATTATAAAACAATACATCGTAGTCAGGACGAACATTATAAAACATACCATCGTAGTCAGGACGAACATTAATAAAATATTACATCATAGTCAGGACGAACATTATAAAACATTACATCATAGTCAGCACGAACATTATAAAACATTACATCATAGTCAGGACGAACATTAATAAAGTATTACATCGTAGTCAGGAGGAACATTAACAAAACATTACATCATAGTCAGGACGAACATTATAAAACATTACATCATAATCAGGACGAACATTATAAAATATTACATCATAGTCAGGACGAACATTATAAAACATTACATCATAGTCAGGACGAACATTAATAAAACATTACATCGTAGTCAGGACGAACATTATAAAACATTGCATCGTAGTCAGGACGAACTTTGATAAAACATCACCTCGTAGTCAGGACGAACATTAATGAAATATTATATCATAGTCAGGACGAACATTAACAAAACATTACATCATAGTCAGGACTAACATTAAGAAAATATTATATCATAGTCAGGACGAACATAAAGAAAACATTATATCATAGTCAGGACGAACATGAATAAAACATTACATCATAGTGAGGACGAACATTATAAAACATTACATCATAGTGAGGACGAACATTGATAAAGAATTACATCATAGTCAGGACGAACATTAATTAAACAATACATCGTAGTCAGGACGAACATTAATAAAACTTTACATCGTAGTCAGGACGAACATTATAAAATATTACATCATAGTCAGGACGAAAATTATAAAACATTACATCATAGTCAGGACGAACATTAAGAAAACATTATATCATAGTCAGGACGAACATTAAAAAAACATTATTTCATAGGGAGAACATTATTAAAGATTACATCATAGTCAGGACAAATATTAATAAAACATTACATCGTAGTCAGGACGAACATTAATAAAACATTACATCTTACTCAGGACGAACATTATAAAACATTACATCATAGTCAGGACGAATATTAATAAAACATTACACCGTAGTCAGGACGAACATTATAAAACATTACATCGTAGTCAGGACAAACTTTATAAAACATTACATCATAGTCAGGACGAACATTAATAAAACATTACATCATAGTCAGGACGAACATTATAAAACATTACATCATAGTCAGGATGAACATTATAAAACATTACATCAAAGTCAAGACGAACATTAACAAAAAATTACATCATAGTCAGGACAAACATTATAAAACATTAATCATAGTCAGGACGAACATTTAAAAATATTACGTCATAGTCAAGACGAACATTATAAAACATTACATCATAGTCAGGACGAACATTATAAAACATTACATCACAGTCAGGACGAACATTATAAAAGATTGCATCATAGTCAGGACGAACATTTATAAATCTTACATCATAGTCAGGGCGAACATTATAAAACATTACATCGTAGTCAGGACGAACATTATAAAACATTACATCGTAGTCAGGACGAACATTATAAAACATTACATCATAGTCAGGACGAACATATAAAAATATTACATTATAGTCAGGCAGAACGTTATAAAACATTACATCATAGTCAGGACGAACATTATCAAACATTACATCATAGTCAAGACGAACATTAACAAAACATTACATCATAGTCAGGACGAGCATTATACAACATTACATCATAGTCAGGAGGAACATAAAAAAAATATTACATCGTAGTCAGGACGAACATTAACAAAACATTACATCATAGTCAGGACGAACATTATAAAACGTTACATCGTAGTCAGGACGAACATTATAAAACATTGCATCGTAGTCAGGACGAACATTAATAAAATATTACATCATAGTCAGGACGAACATTATAAAACATTACATCATAGTCAGGACGAACATTAATAAAATGTTACATCGTAGTCAGGACGAACATTAATAACCCATTACATCATAGTCAGGACGAACATTATAAAACATTACATCATAGTCAGGACGAACATTATAAAATATTACATGATAGTCAAGACGAACAGTATAAAACATTACATCATAGTCAGGACGAACATTAATAAAACATTACATCGTAGTCAGGACGAAAATTATAAAACATTGCATCGTAGTCAGGACGAACTTTGATAAAACATCACCTGGTAGTCAGGACGAACATTAATGAAATATTCTGTCATAGTCAGGACCAACATTAAGAAAACATTATATCATAGTCAGGACGAACATTAATAAAACATTATATCATAGTCTGGAAGAACATTAATAAAACATTACATCATAGTCAGAACGAACATTATAAAACATTACATCATAGTGAGGACGAACATTAATAAAGAATTACATCATAGTCAGGACGACCATTAATTAAACATTGCATCGTCGTCAGGACGAACATTAATAAAACATTTCATCGTAGTCAGGACGCTCATTATAAAATATTACATCATAGTCAGGACGAACATTATAAAACATTACATCATAGTCAGGACGAACATTAAGAAAACATTATATCATAGTCAGGACGAACATTAAGAAAACATTATATCATAGTCAGGACGAACATTAATAAAACATTACATCATAGTCAGGACGAATATTATCAAACATTACATCATAGTCAAGACGAACATTAACAAAACATTACATCATAGTCAGGACGAACATTATCAAACATTACATCATAGTCAAGACCAACATTAATAAAACATTACATCATAGTCAGGACGAACATTATCAAACATTACATCATAGTCAAGACGGACATTAACAAAACATTACTTCATAGTCAGGAGGAACATTATCAAACATTACATCATAGTCAGGACAAATATTAATAAAACATTACATCGTAGTCAGGACGAACATTATAAAACATTGCATGGTAGTCAGGACGAACTTTGATAAAATATCACCTCGTAGTCAGGACGAACATTAATGAAATATTATATCATAGTCAGGACGAACATTAACAAAACATTACATCATAGTCAGGACTAACATTAAGAAAATATTATATCATAGTCAGGAGGAACATTAACAAAACATTACATCATAGTCAGGACGAACATTATAAAACATTACATCATAATCAGGACGAACATTATAAAATATTACATCATAGTCAGGACGAACATTATAAAACATTACATCATAGTCAGGACGAACATTAATAAAACATTACATCGTAGTCAGGACGAACATTATAAAACATTGCATCGTAGTCAGGACGAACTTTGATAAAACATCACCTCGTAGTCAGGACGAACATTAATGAAATATTATATCATAGTCAGGACGAACATTAACAAAACATTACATCATATTCAGGACTAACATTAAGAAAACATTCTATCATAGTCAGGACGAACATTAAGAAAACATTATATCATAGTCAGGACGAACATTAATAAAACATTACATCATAGTGAGGACGAACATTATAAAACATTACATCATAGTGAGGACGAACATTAATAAAGAATTACATCATAGTCAGGACGAACATTAATTAAACATTACATCATAGTCAGGACGAACATTATACAACATTACATCATAGTCAGGACGAATATTATAAAACGTTACATCATAGTCAGGACGAACATTATCAAACATACGTCTGAAATCGTCACTGAGGAAGTTCTACGGTCGCTATGGGGATCTTATACGTAAATATGATGTGCTTCTTTCTAGAATGATTGATAATATTCTGGAATGCGACTAAATTACCTGTTCAGTGAACACCAAATATGACTTTGTATACCAGTTTTGTACGTTCGTATGTACAATTAGGAAACCAAAACTCTTGATTTTGACATGTTTCTTAAGAACTGTTGTGACGGGTGATGCATGCAAACAGGAGACGCTTACTCTCCCCGGACACCTGGTCTCACCTCGGAATTTTTCAGTATTTCGGGGTTCACAACAGTTTCTTTTTGAAACTTACACGATTTTGTATCTGTCCTTGGACTTTGAGAATGATTAACGGTTTCGTACTTCTTCGATATTGATTACATCACAGTCAGGACGAACATTAACAAAACATTACTTCATAGTCAGGACGAACATTATAAAACATTACATCATAGTCAGGACGAATATCATAAAACATTACATCATAGTCAGGACGAACATCAAAAAAACATTACATCGTAGTCAGGACGAACATAAGAAAACATTACATCATAGTCAGGACGAACATTATAAAACATTACATCGTAGTCAGGACGAACATTATAAAACATTACATCGTAGTCAGGACGAACATTAATAAAATATTACATCATAGTCAGGACGAACATTATAAAACATTACATCATAGTCAGGACGAACATTATAAAACATTACATCATAGTCATGACGAACATTAATAAAGTATTACATCGTAGTCAGGAGGAACATTAACAAAACATTACATCATAGTCAGGACGAACATTATAAAACATTACATCATAGTCAGGACGAACATTATAAAACATTACATCATAGTCAGGACGAATATCATAAAACATTACATCATAGTCAGGACGAACATCAAAAAAACATTACATCGTAGTCAGGACGAACATAAGAAAACATTACATCGTAGTCAGGACGAACATTATAAAACATTACATCGTAGTCAGGACGAACATTAATAAAATATTACATCATAGTCAGGACGAACATTATAAAACATTACATCATAGTCAGGACGAACATTATTAAACATAACATCATAGTCAGGACGAACATTAATAAAGTATTACATCGTAGTCAGGAGGGACATTAACAAAACATTACATCATAGTCAGGACGAACATTATAAAACATTACATCATAATCAGGACGAACATTATAAAATATTACATCATAGTCAGGAGGAACATTATAAAACATTACATCATAGTCAGGACGAACAATAATAAAACATTACATCGTAGTCAGGACGAACATTATAAAACATTGCATCGTAGTCAGAACGAACTTTGATAAAACATCACCTCGTAGTCAGGACGAACATTAATGAAATATTATATCATAGTCAGGACGAACATTAACAAAACAATACATCATAGTCATGACTAACATTAAGAAAATATTATATCGTAGTCAGGACGAACATTAAGAAAAACATTATATCATAGTCAGGACGAACATTAATAAAACATTACATCATAGTGAGGACGAACATTATAAAACATTACATCATAGTGAGGACGAACATTAATAAAGAATTACATCGTAGTCAGGACGAACATTAATTAAACACTACATCGTAGTCAGGACGAACATTAATAAAACTTTACATCGTAGTCAGGACGAACATTATAAAATATTACATCATAGTCAGGACGAAAATTATAAAACATTACATCATAGTCAGGACGAACATTAAGAAAACATTATATCATAGTCAGGACGAACATTAAAAAAACATTATATCATAGTCAGGGAGAACATTATGAAAGATTACATCATTGTCAGGACGAATATTAATAAAACATTACATCGTAGTCAGGACGAACATTAATAAAACATTACATCTTAGTCAGGACGAACATTATAAAACATTACATCATAGTCAGGACGAATATTAATAAAACATTACATCATAGTCAGGACGAACATTATAAAAGATTACATCATAGTCAGGATGAGCATTATAAAACATTACATCAAAGTCAAGACGAACATTAAGAAAAAATTACATCATAGTCAGGACAAACACTATAAAACATTAATCATAGTCAGGTCGAACATTATAAAACATTACATCATAGTCAGGACGAACATTATAAAACATTACATCATAGTCAGGACGAACATTATGAAACAGTACATCATAGTCAGGACGAACATTTAAAAATATTACATCATAGTCAGGACGAACATTATGAAACAGTACATCATAGTCAGGACGAACATTTAAAAATATTACATCATAGTCAAGACGAACATTATAAAACATTACATCATAGTCAGGACGAACATTATAAAACATTACATCACAGTCAGGACGAACATTATAAAACATTGCATCATAGTCAGGACGAACATTTATAAATCTTACATCATAGTCAGGGCGAACATTATAAAACATTACATCGTAGTCAGGACGAACATTATAAAACATTACATCGTAGTCAGGACGAACATTATAAAACATTACATCATAGTCAGGACGAACATATAAAAATATTACATTATAGTCAGGCAGAACGTTATAAAACATTACATCATAGTCAGGACGAACATTATCAAACATTACATCATAGTCAAGACGAACATTAACAAAACATTACATCATAGTCAGGACGAGCATTATACAACATTACATCATAGTCAGGACGAACATAAAAAAAATATTACATCGTAGTCAGGACGAACATTAACAAAACATTACATCATAGTCAGGACGAACATTATAAAACATTACATCGTAGTCAGGACGAACATTATAAAACATTGCATCGTAGTCAGGACGAACATTAATAAAATATTACATCATAGTCAGGACGAACATTATAAAACATTACAACATAGTCAGGACGAACATTAATAAAATATTACATCGTAGTCAGGACGAACATTAATAACCCATTACATCATAGTCAGGACGAACATTATAAAACATTACATCATAGTCAGGACGAACATTATAAAATATTACATGATAGTCAAGACGAACATTATAAAACATTACATCATAGTCAGGACGAACATTAATAAAACATTACATCGTAGTCAGGACGAACATTATAAAACATTACATCGTAGTCAGGACGAACATTATGAAACAGTACATCATAGTCAGGACGAACATTTAAAAATATTACATCATAGTCAAGACGAACATTATAAAACATTACATCACAGTCAGGACGAACATTATAAAACATTGCATCATAGTCAGGACGAACATTCTTAAATCTTACATCATAGTCAGGGCGAACATTATAAAACATTACATCGTAGTCAGGACGAACATTATAAAACATTACATCGTAGTCAGGACGAACATTAATAAAATATTACATCATAGTCAGGACGAACATTATAAAACATTACATCATAGTCAGGACGAACATTATAAAACATTACATCATAGTCAGGACGAACATTAATAAAGTATTACATCGTAGTCAGGAGGAACATTAACAAAACATTACATCATAGTCAGGACGAACATTATAAAACATTACATCATAGTCAGGACGAACATTATAAAACATTACATCATAGTCAGGACGAATATCATAAAACATTACATCATAGTCAGGACGAACATCAAAAAAACATTACATCGTAGTCAGGACGAACATAAGAAAACATTACATCGTAGTCAGGACGAACATTATAAAACATTACATCGTAGTCAGGACGAACATTAATAAAATATTACATCATAGTCAGGACGAACATTATAAAACATTACATCATAGTCAGGACGAACATTATTAAACATTACATCATAGTCAGGACGAACATTAATAAAGTATTACATCGTAGTCAGGAGGAACATTAACAAAACATTACATCATAGTCAGGACGAACATTATAAAACATTACATCATAATCAGGACGAACATTATAAAATATTACATCATAGTCAGGAGGAACATTATAAAACATTACATCATAGTCAGGACGAACATTAATAAAACATTACATCGTAGTCAGGACGAACATTATAAAACATTGCATCGTAGTCAGGACGAACTTTGATAAAACATCACCTCGTAGTCAGGACGAACATTAATGAAATATTATATCATAGTCAGGACGAACATTAACAAAACATTACATCATAGTCAGGACTAACATTAAGAAAATATTATATCATAGTCAGGACGAACATTAAGAAAACATTATATCATAGTCAGGACGAACATTAATAAAACATTACATCATAGTGAGGACGAACATTATAAAACATTACATCATAGTGAGGACGAACATTAATAAAGAATTACATCGTAGTCAGGACGAACATTAATTAAATACTACATCGTAGTCAGGACGAACATTAATAAAACTTTACATCGTAGTCAGGACGAACATTATAAAATATTACATCATAGTCAGGACGAAAATTATAAAACATTACATCATAGTCAGGACGAACATTAAGAAAACCTTATATCATAGTCAGGACGAACATTAAAAAAACATTATATCATAGTCAGTTAGAACATTATGAAAGATTACATCATTGTCAGGACGAATATTAATAAAACATTACATCGTAGTCAGGACGAACATTAATAAAACATTACATCTTAGTCAGGACGAATATTAATAAAACATTACATCGTAGTCAGGACGAACATTATAAAACATTACATCGTAGTCAGGACAAACTTTATTAAACATTACATCATAGTCAGGACGAACATTAATAAAACATTACATCATAGTCAGGACGAACATTATAAAACATTACATCATAGTCAGGATGAACATTATAAAACATTACATCAAAGTCAAGACGAACATTAAGAAAAAATTACATCATAGTCAGGACAAACATTATAAAACATTAATCATAGTCAGGTCGAACATTATAAAACATTACATCATAGTCAGGACGAACATTATAAAACATTACATCATAGTCAGGACGAACATTATGAAACAGTACATCATAGTCAGGACGAACATTTAAAAATATTACATCATAGTCAGGACGAACATTATGAAACAGTACATCATAGTCAGGACGAACATTTAAAAATATTACATCATAGTCAAGACGAACATTATAAAACATTACATCATAGTCAGGACGAACATTATAAAACATTACACCACAGTCAGGACGAACATTATAAAACATTGCATCATAGTCAGGACGAACATTTATAAATCTTACATCATAGTCAGGGCGAACATTATAAAACATTACATCGTAGTCAGGACGAACATTATAAAACATTACATCGTAGTCAGGACGAACATTATGAAACATTACATCATAGTCAGGACGAACATATAAAAATATTACATTATAGTCAGGCAGAACGTTATAAAACATTACATCATAGTCAGGACGAACATTATGAAACATTACATCATAGTCAAGACGAACATTAACAAAACATTACATCATTGTCAGGACGAGCATTATACAACTTTACATCATAGTCAGGACGAACATAAAAAAAATATTACATCGTAGTCAGGACGAACATTAACAAAACATTACATCATAGTCAGGACGAACAGTATAAAACATTACATCGTAGTCAGGACGAACATTATAAAACATTGCATCGTAGTCAGGACGAACATTAATAAAATATTACATCATAGTCAGGACGAACATTATAAAACATTACAACATAGTCAGGACGAACATTAATAAAATATTACATCGTAGTCAGGACGAACATTAATAACCCATTACATCATAGTCAGGACGAACATTATAAAACATTACATCATAGTCAGGACGAACATTATAAAATATTACATGATAGTCAAGACGAACATTTTAAAACATTACATCATAGTCAGGACGAACATTAATAAAACATTACATCGTAGTCAGGACGAACATTATAAAACATTACATCGTAGTCAGGACGAACATTATGAAACAGTACATCATAGTCAGGACGAACATTTAAAAATATTACATCATAGTCAAGACGAACATTATAAAACATTACATCACAGTCAGGACGAACATTGTAAAACATTGCATCATAGTCAGGACGAACATTCTTAAATCTTACATCATAGTCAGGGCGAACATTATAAAACATTACATCGTAGTCAGGACGAACATTATAAAACATTACATCGTAGTCAGGACGAACATTAATAAAATATTACATCATAGTCAGGACGAACATTATAAAACATTACATCATAGTCAGGACGAACATTATAAAACATTACATCATAGTCAGGACGAACATTAATAAAGTATTACATCGTAGTCAGGAGGAACATTAACAAAACATTACATCATAGTCAGGACGAACATTATAAAACATTACATCATAGTCAGGACGAACATTATAAAACATTACATCATAGTCAGGACGAATATCATAAAACATTACATCATAGTCAGGACGAACATCAAAAAAACATTACATCGTAGTCAGGACGAACATAAGAAAACATTACATCGTAGTCAGGACGAACATTATAAAACATTACATCGTAGTCAGGACGAACATTAATAAAATATTACATCATAGTCAGGACGAACATCAAAAAAACATTACATCATAGTCAGGACGAACATTATTAAACATTACATCATAGTCAGGACGAACATTATAAAACATTACACCATAATCAGGACGAACATTATAAAATATTACATCATAGTCAGGAGGAACATTATAAAACATTACATCATAGTCAGGACGAACATTATACAACATTACATCATAATCAGGACGAACATTATAAAATATTACATCATAGTCAGGAGGAACATTATAAAACATTAGATCATAGTCAGGACGAACATTATCAAACATTACATCATAGTCAAGACGAACATTAACAAAACATTACATCATAGTCAGGACGAGCATTATACAACATTACATCATAGTCAGGACGAACATAAAAAAAATATTACATCGTAGTCAGGACGAACATTAACAAAACATTACATCATAGTCAGGACGAACATTATAAAACATTACATCGTAGTCAGGACGAACATTATAAAACATTGCATCGTAGTCAGGACGAACATTAATAACCCATTACATCATAGTCAGGACGAACATTATAAAACATTACATCATAGTCAGGACGAACATTAATAAAATATTACATCGTAGTCAGGACGAACATTAATAACCCATTACATCATAGTCAGGACGAACATTATAAAACATTACATCGTAGTCAGGACGAACATTATAAAACATTACATCGTAGTCAGGACGAAAATTATAAAACATTGCATCGTAGTCAGGACGAACTTTGATAAAAGATCACCTGGTAGTCATGACGAACATTAATGAAATATTATATCATAGTCAGGACTAACATTAAGAAAACATTATATCATAGTCAGGACGAACATTAAGAAAACATTATATCATAGTCTGGACGAACATTAATAAAACATTACATCATAGTCAGAACGAACATTATAAAACATTACATCATAGTGAGGACGAACATTAACAAAGAATTACATCATAGTCAGGACGAACATTAATTAAACATTGCATCGTCGTCAGGACGAACATTAATAAAACATTTCATCGTAGTCAGGACGCACATTATAAAATATTACATCATAGTCAGGACGAACATTATAAAACATTACATCATAGTCAGGACGAACATTAAGAAAACATTATATCATAGTCAGGACGAACATTAATAAAACATTACATTATAGTCAGGACGAACATTATCAAACATTACATCATAGTCAAGACGAACATTAACAAAACATTACATCATAGTCAGGACGAACATTATCAAACATTACATCATAGTCAAGACGGACATTAACAAAACATTACTTCATAGTCAGGACGAACATTATCAAACATTACATCATAGTCAGGACAAATATTAATAAAACATTACATCGTAGTCAGGACGAACATTATAAAACATTGCATCGTAGTCAGGACGAACTTTGATAAAACATCACCTCGTAGTCAGGACGAACATTAATAAAATATTATATCATAGTCAGGACGAACATTAACAAAACATTACATCATAGTCAGGACTAACATTAAGAAAGCATTCTATCATAGTCAGGACGAACATTAAGAAAACATTATATCATAGTCAGGACGAACATTAATAAAACATTACATCATAGTGAGGACGAACATTATAAAACATTACATCATAGTGAGGACGAACATTAATAAAGAATTACATCATAGTCAGGACGAACATTAATTAAACATTACATCATAGTCAGGACGAACATTATACAACATTACCTCATAGTCAGGACGAATATTATAAAACGTTACATCATAGTCAGGACGAACATTATCAAACATACGTCTGAAATCGTCACTGAGGAAGTTCTACGGTCGTTATGGGGATCTTATACGTAAATATCATGTTCTTCTTTCTAGAATGATTGATAATATTCTGGAATGCGACTAAATTACCTGTTCAGTGAACACCAAATATGACTTTGTATACCAGTTTTGTACGTTCGTATGTACAATTAGGAAACCAAAACTCTTGATTTTGACATGTTTCTTAAGAACTGTTGTGACGGGTGATGCATGCAAACAGGAGACGCTTACTCTCCCCGGACACCTGGTCTCACCTCGGAATTTTTCAGTATTTCGGGGTTCACAACAGTTTCTTTTTGAAACTTACACGATTTTGTATCTGTCCTTGGACTTTGAGAATGATTAACGGTTTGGTACTTCTTCGATATTGATTACATCACAGTCAGGACGAACATTAACAAAACATTACTTCATAGTCAGGACGAACATTATACAACATCACTTCATAGTCAGGACGAATATCATAAAACATTACATCATAGTCAGGACGAACATAAAAAAAAACATTACATCGTAGTCAGGACGAACATAAGAAAACATTACATCATAGTCAGGACGAACATTATAAAACATTACATCGTAGTCAGGACGAACATTATAAAACATTACATCGCAGTCAGGACGAACATTAATAAAATATTACATCGTAGTCAGGACGAACATTAATAAAATATTATATCATAGTCAGGACGAACATTATACAACATTACATCATAGTCAGGACGAATATCATAAAACATTACATCATAGTCAGGACGAACATTATAAAACATTACACCATAGTCAGGACGAACATTATAAAATATTACATCATAGTCAGGACGAACATTATAAAATATTACATCATAATCAGGACGAACATTATAAAATATTACATCATAGTCTGGACGAACATTATAAAACATTACATCATAATCAGGACGAACATTATAAAATATTACACCATAGTCAGTACGAACATTATAAAATATTACATCATAGTCAGGACGAACATTATAAAACATTACATCATAATCAGGACGAACATTATCAAATATTACATCATAGTCAGGACGAACATTATAAAACATTACATCATAATCAGGACGAACATTATAAAATATTACACCATAGTCAGGACGAACATTATAAAATATTAAATCATAGTCAGGACGAACATTATAAAACATTACATCATAATCAGGACGAACATTATCAAATATTACATCATAGTCAGGACGAATATTATAAAACATTACATCATAGTCAGGACGAACATTAATAAAACATTACATTATAGTCAGGACGAACATTATAAAACATTACACCATAGTCAGGACGAACATTATAAAATAATACATCATAGTCAGGACGAACATTATAAAATATTACATCATAATCAGGACGAACATTATAAAATATTACATCATAGTCAGGACGAACATTATAAAACATTACATCATAATCAGGACGAACATTATAAAATATTACACCATAGTCAGGACGAACATTATAAAATATTACATCATAGTCAGGACGAACATTATAAAATATTACATCATAATCAGGACGAACATCATAAAATATTACATCATAGTCAGGACGAACATTATAAAACATTACATCATAATCAGGACGAACATTATAAAATATTACACCATAGTCAGGACGAACATTATAAAATATTACATCATAGTCAGGACGAACATTATAAAACCTTACATCATAATCAGGAAGAACATTATCAAATATTACATCATAGCCAGGACGAACATTATAAAACATTACATCATAGTCAGGACGAACATTAATATAACATTACATCGTAGTCAGGACGAACATTATAAAACATTGCATCGTAATCAGGACGAACTTTGATAAAACATCACTTCGTAGTCAGGACGAACATTAATGAAATATTATATCATAGTGAGGACGAACATTATAAAACATTACATCATAGTGAGGACGAACATTAATAAAGAATTACATCATAGTCAGGACGAACATTAATTAAACACTACATCGTAGTCAGGACGAACATTAATAAAATATTACATCGTAGTCAGGACGAACATTATAAAATATTACATCATAGTCAGGACGAAAATTATAAAACATTATATCATAGTCAGGACGAACATTAAGAAAACCTTATATCATAGTCAGGACGAACATTAAAAAAACATTATATCATAGTCAGGGAGAACATTATTAAAGATTACATCATTGTCAGGACGAATATTAATAAAACATTACATCGTAGTCAGGACGAACATTAATAAAACATTACATCTTAGTCAGGACGAACATTATAAAACATTACATCATAGTCAGGACGAATATTAATAAAACATTACATCGTAGTCAGGACGAACATTATAAAACATTACATCGTAGTCAGGACAAACTTTATAAAACATTACATCATAGTCAGGACGAACATTAATAAAACATTACATCATAGTCAGGACGAACATTATAAAACATTACATCATAGTCAGGATGAACATTATAAAACATTACATCAAAGTCAAGACGAACATTAAGAAAAAATTACATCATAGTCAGGACAAACATTATAAAACATTAATCATAGTCAGGTCGAACATTATAAAACATTACATCATAGTCGGGACGAAAATTATAAAACATTACATCATAGTCAGGACGAACATTATGAAACAGTACATCATAGTCAGGACGAACATTTAAAAATATTACATCATAGTCAGGAAGAACATTATGAAACAGTACATCATAGTCAGGACGAACATTTAAAAATATTACATCATAGTCAAGACGAACATTATAAAACATTACATCATAGTCAGGACGAACATTATAAAACATTACATCACACTCAGGACGAACATTATAAAACATTGCATCATAGTCAGGACGAACACTTATAAATCTTACATCATAGTCAGGGCGAACATTATAAAACATTACATCGTAGTCAGGACGAACATTATAAAACATTACATCGTAGTCAGGACGAACATTATAAAACATTACATCATAGTCAGGACGAACATTATAAAATATTACATCATAATCAGGACGAACATTATAAAATATTACACCATAGTCAGGACGAACATTATAAAATATTACATCATAATCAGGACGAACATTATAAAATATTACATCATAATCAGGACGAACATTATAAAATATTACATCATAGTCAGGACGAACATTATAAAACATTACATCATAATCAGGACGAACATTATAAAATATTACATCATAGTCAGGACGAACATTATAAAACATTACATTATAATCAGGACGAACATTATAATACATTACATCATAATCAGGACGAACATTATCAAATATTACATCATATTCAGGACGAACATTATAAAACATTACATCATAGTCAGGACGAACATTAATAAAACATTACATCGTAGTCAGGACGAACATTATAAAACATTACACCATAGTCAGGACGAACATTATAAAATATTACATCATAGTCAGGACGAACATTATAAAATATTACATCATAATCAGGACGAACATTATAAAATATTACACCATAGTCAGGACGAACATTATAAAATATTACATCATAGTCAGGACGAACATTATAAAACATTACATCATAATCAGGACGAACATTATAAAATATTACATCATAGTCAGGACGAACATTATAAAACATTACATCGTAATCAGGACGAACATTATAAAATATTACACCATAGTCAGGACGAACATTATAAAATATTACATCATAGTCAGGACGAACATTATAAAACATTACATCATAATCAGGACGAACATTATCAAATATTACATCATAGTCAGGACGAACATTATAAAACATTACATCATAGTCAGGACGAACATTAATAAAACATTACATCGTAGTCAGGACGAACATTATAAAACATTGCATCGTAGTCAGAACGAACTTTGATAAAACATCACCTCGTAGTCAGGACGAACATTAATGAAATATTATATCATAGTCAGGACGAACATTAACAAAACATTACATCATAGTCAGGACTAACATTAAGAAAATATTATATCATAGTCAGGACGAACATTAATAAAATATTACATCGTAGTCAGGAGGAACATTAACAAAACATTACATCATAGTCAGGACGAACATTATAAGACATTACACCATAGTCAGGACGAACATTATAAAATATTACATCATAGTCAGGACGAACATTATAAAACATTACATCATAATCAGGACGAACATTATAAAATATTACATCATAGTCAGGACGAACATTATAAAACATTACATCATAGTCAGGACGAACATTAATAAAACATTACATCGTAGTCAGGACGAACATTATAAAACATTGCATCGTAGTCAGGACGAACTTTGATAAAACATCACCTCGTAGTCAGGACGAACATTAATGAAATATTATATCATAGTCAGGACGAATATTAACAAAACATTACATCATAGTCAGGACTAACATTAAGAAAATATTATATCATAGTCAGGACGAACATTAAGAAAACATTATATCATAGTCAGGACGAACATTAATAAAACATTACATCATAGTGAGGACGAACATTATAAAACATTACATCATAGTGAGGTCGAACATTAATAAAGAATTACATCATAGTCAGGACGAACATTAATTAAACACTACATCGTAGTCAGGACGAATATTAATTAAACATTACATGTTAGTCAGGACGAACATTATAAAACATTACATCATAGTCAGGACGAACATTAATAAAATATTACATCGTAGTCAGGACGAACATTAATAACCCATTACATCATAGTCAGGACGAACATTATAAAACATTACATCATAGTCAGGACGAACATTATAAAACATTACATCATAGTCAGGACGAACATTAATAAATATTACATCGTAGTCAGGACGAACATTATAAAACATTGCATCGTAGTGAGGACGAACTTTGATAAAACATCACCTCGTAGCCAGGACGATCATTAATGAAATATTATATCATTGTCAGGACCAACATTAAGAAAACATTATATCATAGTCAGGACGAACATTAAGAAAACATTATATCATAGTCTGGACGAACATTAAGAAAACATTACATCATAGTCAGAACGAACATTATAAAACATTACATCATAGTGAGGACGAACATTAATAAAGAATTACATCATAGTCAGGACGAACATTAATTAAACATTACATCGTCCTCAGGACGAACATTAATAAAACATTTCATCGTAGTCAGGACGCACATTATAAAATATTACATCATAGTCAGGAAGAACATTATAAAACATTACATCATAGTCAGGACGAACATTAAGAAAACATTATATCATAGTCAGGACGAACATTAAGAAAACAATATATCATAGTCAGGACGAACATTAATAAAACATTACATCATAGTCAGGACGAACATTATGAAACATTACATCATAGTCAGGACGAACATTAATAAAGCCTTACATCATAGTCAGGACGAACATTAAGAAAACATTATATCATAATCAGGACGAACATTAATAAAACATTACATCTTAGTCAGGAGGAACATTATAAAACATTACATCGTAGTCAGGACGAACATTATAAAACATTGCATCGTAGTCAGGACGAACATTAATAAAACATTACATCGTAGTCAGGACGAACATTATAAAACATTACATCATAGTCAGGACGAACATTATAAAACATTACATCATAGTCAGGATAAACATTATAAAACATTTCATCAAAGTCAAGACGAATATTAACAAAAATTACATCATAGTCAGGACAAACATTATAAAACATTAATCATAGTCAGGTCGAACATTATAAAACATTAAATCATAGTCAGGACGAACATTATAAAACATTACATCACAGTCAGGACGAACATTATAAAGCATTGCATCATAGTCAGGACGAACATTTATAAATCTTACATCATAGTCAAGACGAACATTATAAAACATTACATCATAGTCAGGACGAACATTATAAAACATTACATCACAGTCAGGACGAACATTATAAAACATTGCATCATAGTCAGGACGAACATTTATAAATCTTACATCATAGTCAGGGCGAACATTATAAAACATTACATCGTAGTCAGGACGAACATTATAAAACATTACATCGTAGTCAGGACGAACATTATAAAACATTACATCATAGTCAGGACGAACATATAAAAATATTACATTATAGTCAGGCAGAACGTTATAAAACATTACATGATAATCAGGACGAACATTATAAAACATTACATCATAGTCAGGACGAACATTAAGAAAACATTACATCATAGTCAGGACGAACATTATAAAACATTACATCGTAGTCAGGACGAACATTATAAAACATTGCATCGTAGTCAGGACGAACTTTGATAAAACATCACCTTGTAGTCAGGACGAATATTAATGAAATATTATATCATAGTCAGGACGAACATTAAGAAAACAATATATCATAGTCAGGACGAACATTAAGAAAACATTATATCATTGTCTGGACGAACATTAATAAAACATTACATCATAGTCAGAACGAACATTATAAAACATTACATCATAGTGAGGACGAACATTAATAAAACATTACATCATAGTCAGGACGAACATTAATTAAACATTACATCGTAGTCAGGACGAACATTAATAAAACATTTCATCGTAGTCAGGACGAACATTATAAAATATTACATCATAGTCAGGACGAACATTATAAAACATTACATCATAATCAGGACGAACATTATCAAATATTACATCATAGTCAGGACGAACATTAAGAAAACATTATATCATAGTCAGGACGAACATTAAGAAAACATTATATCATAGTCAGGACGAACATTAATAAAACATTACATCGTAGTCAGGACGAACTTTATAAAACATTACATCATAGTCAGGACGAACATTATAAAACATTACATCGTAGTCAGGACGAACATTAATAAAACATTACATCGTAGTCAGGACGAATATTAATAAAACATTACATCATAGTCAGGATGAACATTGTAAAACATTACATCGTAGTCAGGACGAATATTAATAAAAGATTACATCGTAGTCAGGACGAACATTATAAACCATTACATCATAGTCAGGACGAACATTAATAAAACATTACATCATAGTCAGGGCCAACATTATAAAATATTACATCACAGTCAGGACGAATATTGATAAAACATTACATCGTAGTGAGGACGAACATTAATAAAACATGAATCATAGTCAGGTCGAACATTATAAAACATTGCCTCGTAGTCAAGACGAACATTGATAGAACATTACCTCGTAGGCAGGATGAACATTATAAAACATTGCATGATAGTCAGGACGAACAATAATAAAACATTACATCATAGTCAGGACGAACATTTATAAATCTTACATCATAGTCAAGACGAACATTATAAAACATTACATCATAGTCAGGACGAACATTATAAAACATTACATCACAGTCAGGACGAACATTATAAAACATTGCATCATAGTCAGGACGAACATTTATAACGTAGTCAGGACGAACATTATAAACCATTACATCATAGTCAGGACGAACATTAATAAAACATTACATCATAGTCAGGGCCAACATTATAAAATATTACATCACAGTCAGGACGAATATTGATAAAACATTACATCGTAGTGAGGACGAACATTAATAAAACATGAATCATAGTCAGGTCGAACATTATAAAACATTGCCTCGTAGTCAAGACGAACATTGATAGAACATTACCTCGTAGGCAGGATGAACATTATAAAACATTGCATGATAGTCAGGACGAACAATAATAAAACATTACATCATAGTCAGGACGAACATTTATAAATCTTACATCATAGTCAAGACGAACATTATAAAACATTACATCATAGTCAGGACGAACATTATAAAACATTACATCACAGTCAGGACGAACATTATAAAACATTGCATCATAGTCAGGACGAACATTTATAAATCTTACATCATAGTCAGGGCGAACATTATAAAACATTACATCGTAGTCAGGACGAACATTATAAAACATTACATCGTAGTCAGGACGAACATTATAAAACATTACATCATAGTCAGGACGAACATATAAAAATATTACATTATAGTCAGGCAGAACGTTATAAAACATTACATGATAATCAGGACGAACATTATAAAACATTACATCATAGTCAGGACGAACATTATAAAACATTACATCATAGTCAGGACGAACATTAATAAAACATTACATCATAGTCAGGACGAACATTAATTAAACATTACATCGTAGTCAGGACGAACATTAATAAAACATTTCATCGTAGTCAGGACGAACATTATAAAATATTACATCATAGTCAGGACGAACATTATAAAACATTACATCATAATCAGGACGAACATTATCAAATATTACATCATAGTCAGGACGAACATTAAGAAAACATTATATCATAGTCAGGACGAACATTAAGAAAACATTATATCATAGTCAGGACGAACATTAATAAAACATTACATCGTAGTCAGGACGAACTTTATAAAACATTACATCATAGTCAGGACGAACATTATAAAACATTACATCGTAGTCAGGACGAACATTAATAAAACATTACATCGTAGTCAGGACGAATATTAATAAAACATTACATCATAGTCAGGATGAACATTGTAAAACATTACATCGTAGTCAGGACGAATATTAATAAAAGATTACATCGTAGTCAGGACGAACATTATAAACCATTACATCATAGTCAGGACGAACATTAATAAAACATTACATCATAGTCAGGGCCAACATTATAAAATATTACATCACAGTCAGGACGAATATTGATAAAACATTACATCGTAGTGAGGACGAACATTAATAAAACATGAATCATAGTCAGGTCGAACATTATAAAACATTGCCTCGTAGTCAAGACGAACATTGATAGAACATTACCTCGTAGGCAGGATGAACATTATAAAACATTGCATGATAGTCAGGACGAACAATAATAAAACATTACATCATAGTCAGGACGAACATTATAAAACATTACATGATAGTCAGGACGAACATTAATAAAACATTACATCATAGTCAGGACGAACATTATAAAACATTGCATCATAGTCAGGACGAACATTATAAAACATTACATCAACGTCAGGACGAACATTATAAAACAATGCACCATAGTCAGGACGAACATTATAAAACTTTACATCATAGCCAGGACGAACATTAATAAAACATTACAACGTAGTCAGGACGAAAATTATAAAACATTACATCATAGTCAGGACGAACATTATAAACCATTAGATCAAAGTCAGGACGAACATTAACAAAACATTACATCATAGTCAGGACGAACATTAACAAAACATTACATCATAGTCAGGACGAACATTAATAAAACATTACATCATAGTCAGGACGAACATTATAAAATAGTATATGATAGGCGGGACGAACATTAAGAAAACATTACATCATAGTCAGGACGAACATTAATAAAATATTACATCATAGTCAGAACGAACGTTATAAAATAATATATCATAGTCAGGACGAACCCTATAAAACATTACATCATAGTCAGGACGAACATTTTGAAACATTACATCATAGTCAGGACGAACATTATAAAACATTACATCGTTGTCAGGACGAACATTATAAAACATTGAATCATAGTCAGGACGAACATTATACAACATTACATCACAGTCAGGACGAACATTAATAAAACGTTACATCATAGTCAGGACGAACATTATAAAACATTACATCATAGGACGAACATTATAAACCATTACAGCATAGTGAGGACGAACATTAATAAAATGTTGCATTTTAGTCAGGGTGAATATTATAAAATATTACATCATAGTCAGGACGAACATTATAAACCATTACATCACAGTCAGGACGAATATTAATTAAACATTACATCATAGTCAGGACGAACATTATAAAACATTACATCATAGGACGAACATTATAAACCATTACAGCATAGTGAGGACGAACATTAATAAAATGTTGCATTTTAGTCCGGGTGAATATTATAAAATATTACATCATAGTCAGGATAAACATTATAAAATATTACATCATAGTCAGGACGAACATTATAAAACATTACATCAAAGTCAAGACGAACATTAACAAAAGATTACATCATAGTCAGGACGAACATTATAAAACATTAATCATAGTCTGGTCGAACATTATAAAACATTACATCATAGTCAGGACGAACATTAATAAAACATTACATCGTAGTCAGGACGAACATTATAAAACATTACATCATAGTCAGGACGAACATTATAAAACATTACATTATAGTCAGGACGAACATTAATAAAACATTACATCATAGTCAGGACGAACATTATAAAACATTACATGATAGTCAGGACGAACATTATAAAACATTACATCGTAGTCAGGACGAACATTATAAAAGATTACATCATAGTCAGGACGAACATTATAAAACATTACATCATAGTCAGGACGAACATTAATATACATTGCATCATAGTCAGCACGAACATTATAAAACATTACATCATAGTCAGGACTATCATTATAAAACATTACATCGTATTCAGGACGAACATTAATAAAAGATTATATCATAGTCAGGAAGAACATTATAAAACACTACATCATAGTCAGGACGAACATTAAAAAACATTGCATCGTAGTCAGGACGAACTTTGATAAAGCATCACCTCGTAGTCAGGACGAACATTAATAAAACGTGTATGTATATAGTTCATTGTTCCATTCGTATTTCTGACGGTTTTTGCATAAGGTATTATTAATGTTGTCCGTTTATCTTACATTTGATTGAAGCGTTATAATAATCATCAGTTAACATTACAATATAGTTTTATCAAATTGCTATGCTGATGTTTTGTCCCTTTGATAATACCAAGAGATTATTTCCCATCCTTCTCGAATATGACATGCAGTACCTTATTTGTGATGTTTGCATGTTTTGGGTATTAATGGCCCATATGAATAGCAAAATAGAAGGCGGTATCATCTCCAGCGCCTATAAATCCCCTACCGTTCCACAATGATCCATGAAATATCCCCTGCAGTATATAACTGTGAACATCAGTCACATTACAGAACTTTCTACCATAAGATTCATTTCGCATGTAATATTGATTTCAGATACAATATCTAAAATGATAAATTTATAAGTCTGTTTAATTTTACTACATATGTAACAGCTCTTCTGGGTAATACATCATATAAAGTATATAGTGCATTTATATAGTTACCTACTTCGACTTCTCCATATATAAATACATATGGAATTTACACGATTTCACTCTTTCTACTGGGTATATGTGACGGGTGTTGCTAGCAAGCAGGAGATGCTCACTCTCCCCGGGCACCTGATCTCACTCCATCACAGGGGTTCAGATATGCTCAAGTAGACATATTTTGTTATTTTCCATTTGTTTTTCATTTTTACTGATTTTGTATGTCCTCAGGTTTCATGATTTTTGGACTTGTTGTTTGGATTTATCCATCATCTTTACATTATAAATTGTGATCTTTTATCCTTATATGAGCAATAATTAATTTGTTTTAATCGTGTATAAATTTGGTTCAATATTATAAATAAATAATGCGTAGCAATGTGTGTGTTATCATGTGTTATGTGTATGTATTTGGTGATTTGTGTCATACAACCTGGTCAGCAGTCTTTTGTTTTCTGTTTCTAATACAGAAAATAGAGCAATGACAATCTCAGAACCATTAAGAATTGAAAAATCAAAGCATTAGAAATAACATAAATATAGTTGATAAAAATTTGGGTATTTGTGATATTGGAAAATACCATTTATTTCCGTTGATATTTTTGAAATCTCTAATTTGATATGTATTCTTTTCACGAACACTCCGTGTGATCGCATTAAGCGGACAATAATGCCATTTGTAATTCAAATTAAATGACCGTCCTAAGTCGGTATCGTAATTGCACTAAATCAAATATTTTTGTAATGTGTTAAATGTTCTATTACATTATTTATATTCATGTATTGTATAGCTCCATGGTGACTTCTGCCACATAACTGAGCCGGTAACTCCTCTTTTTTCTTTCATTGTCTTTCATCTTATACATTGAATGTATATAGATTTTCAGTAACTAAATTCATTAATTTTAACCTCAGTCTTTCAATGATTTTTATATGTAAAAATGTTTAAACGTATGTGTGTCTCTCTGATTACACTATCAATACGGTAACAAGGAGGGTAAATCCCATAAACTAAGTCTATCATAGCAAATGACTATTTAGAAATGGCTCTTCTGTGTTGACACTGTATCGGTTTGATTCAGCGTTTCTGGAGTTCTTTATGTATCTGCCCCAATTTGATTATTCAATATGGTATATTACTTCGATACATGTATTACTGCTTATTCTTGTTTTGTTTTGGACGATATATATGCCATATTTGCAAGTACTCTAGGTAATAAAAAGAAAAACTCGAAACAAAATCTGCAACACCTTTCTATGGGAATGTTCAAATTATTAAAGCATCTAATTTTACTTATTTCAAATACATGTAATTCATAGCAGAAGGTTGTAACCAGTTTTCATTCCTTCTGTACTGACCTTAAAAATAATCATCCAACTCTCTGTATAAAATGTATAGATTATTCTAAAACTAAGAAGTATCTTCCTCACGAACAACTCCGTCCTTAGATTAATTTTTATACTCTTACTAATAGGTAGGTTTGTTGAATTTCCTGATTAGATATTTATGCTTTTGATTCCCAACGTTTCGAGGTTCACTGAAGACATACCCGGGTAGGTTGTCGAGATGCGCTTATGGTGGAACATAATCTATAAACGTATTTATGTTATAAAATTTAGTGTAAATTTTTGCCCTTTCCTAGGTCATATCTAAGTAATAGAACAGATCTTTTTAATAATTAGTACACATTACGCTGAGTTGACCTTTATGACATTTTGTTATATCACTAATTCGGACTTTGGATTATGTAGATTTCTCATGTATAATTAATACCCAAAATGACCGTACATTTTGTACAATTCACTTAATTCTATAAATGTATGATACATAAATGTCAATCATTGTCATGCATTTACTTCATTGAGCTTGAACAATAATTGAAATACCTCATTATTGTGATTTTAACATCACATGCATACTGTATCATACAGTTTCATGTTTCATATATGCTTATTTGTGTATTTTTTACACATTTTAAAACTCAGATATAATACAGTATTACTTGTCATACTTTTCTGACTACTTAACATAAGTATCAACTTGATCTTTGTTCTCTCAACGGAGAAGTATTTTAAAATTTTTTATATTTGTCTTCTTTTTGATTGCATTTCAATCTCAAAATTTGATAAATCTTCGTAGGTTCTCATTCTTATACTTTCTGAATGCCTTGAACGACCTTTCTCCTACTGATGAAATGGATTTCTTTTTTTCCTTTTTCTTTGAATCCATTTCATCCCTGACATATACGTATTTATTCTTCTACACTTCCTCCTTTATTGAATACTTTTCCATAGTGTCTACCCAATTGCGATGTGAAATTCGATTTATCTCTACGTACGTGTCTGCTGTATTGTCAGTGGTCAACGTAAATTATCACACGAGGAAAACTATTATCATCTTCGATTCTGAAAAATGATATATTTCTGACACTAGTAATTCCAATAAAGCCCTTAGCTAAAAGCAATTATGTGTTTACAATGGGGAAAATTATTGTCAAGATAAAATATTGGACTAAATGAAATATTGCAAATAACTCAATGTATGTTTCAATATTCAATTTTAAAATCAGCTTCTTCAAACTTGTGACTTAATGTTAAGTGTGAAAGCAAGTGATGAATGTCAGTATCACTGCTGAACAAAGGTACAGGTGATTGTCTCCTGTTATGCTAGTCACCATGGCTGTATCGTCTAAGATGTGTAGCAGTCATACTATATCACAACAGGCTCAGGGTATATAAGCACTTTAGTCAATCTTCCACGGCTGTAGCGTCTAAGATGTGTATCAGTCATACTATATCACAACAGGCTCAGGGTATATAAGCACTTTAGTCAATCTTCCACGGCTGTATCGTCTAAGATGTGTAGCAGTCATACTATATCACATTAGGTTCAGGGTATATAAGCACTTTAGTCAATCTTCCACGGCTGTATCGTCTAAGATGTGTAGCAGTCATACTATATCACAACAGGCTCAGGGTATATAAGCACTTTAGTCAATCTTCCTCGGCGGAAACATATTACGATCTGTAAAAATAAAGGTGACAAAAACGTACAACAGAGACGACAAGAAATGTTATTAAGCAGCATGAAAAAGGTTAAAAACCCACCAAAAAACCACCCATGGAAATTCACTGTAAAAAGCAGTATACGAAATACAAATTAGTGAGATACCTCCGATCAAACGATTAATAAACTTTTTTAAATACTCTGTTTATCTACCTTACCATTTGTAGGAATTTAGATTTGTGAGGTAAAATGATAGAGTGAAGGTATTCATCGTAGTCTGTATTACATTATCTATTATTTATATTTATTATGCATTCTTGAAATATGGAATAAAAGAGAAACCAGAAGACGTCTGACAAAGCTGTTTGACACATATCGCCAAGAACCTGCACACAAAAAAATGACAATAGTAGAATATACACGGAACGACATTACAAAAATATTCGATTGTGTTGCGGTTACGATACTGACTTAGGACTGTCAACTGAAGTAACAAATGTCACTCAATTGGTGTGGTTAACCGGTTTACGGGCGCCCACCTTCTTACTCACCGCAAAAGCAGCACAATCACAGGACACACATTTAATAATTTATAATTAATCCCCCATATAGAGAACAAGATTCAACACGTTTCTCAAGAAGGGAGGTCATTAAAATTTTATTACACACGAAAACTTTATATAATAATATGTTGCTATCAAAAATATGTAAGGAGACATCAAAATAAGTAAACCGTGCTTTGCCCGTCTGTAAGCGAGCTCAGATCCCTGATCAACAGGAGTCCCGCCTAAAAGTCAGAGGGGACGAGGATAATGTATAATGTGACTGCTGATATTTAGAGAGGAAAAGAGACATCAGACTCAGCTGTATGACAAATGTCGCCAAGTATGTACTGAATAAGCAAGAATAAGCACATACACGACACCACAAAAATGTGATACCGACTTTAGATGGCAAATTTAAGTAAAAATTGCTACTTAACTGGTCTGGATAAAATTTCTTACATTAGGTTTGTACATATGTTCATTAATTGATAAAGATAGAAAACTGAACGGTATGGATAAAAATCTGTACAATGCAAATCGGTAGAATTTACTTTTTAAATTGCTGCGTTAGACTATGCGGATATAGCATTGTGACTTCTCTTTTTTATTGCTGATTTAAATTTACAGTGCCAATTATGATATTTTGCTGACGGAAGTTAGAACTTTAATGTGAAAATTGGTAAGTGGTATACACACTAAGCATCCTATCCAGAAGGAAATCATGTTCCATACAAGACAATGATTTGACGCATAAAAGATCTGAAAATCAATTATAAATGATTGTAAGGTTTACCAAATGAGAGATACATGTAGTTATAATTATTTTTATAAATAAGCATCATTCATTCCATGTGTAAATCTGCTTCAACAACATTTTATGACATATCATATAACATGAAAGATTATTAAACTTCAATCAAACCTATCAAGTTTTATTTGAATTTCCGTGCAATAATTCCAATCATATAAAGATGAATACCGTTATCATATTTTAAACACAATGACCATTTTTAATTTATGCACATAAAACACAATAGAAGATTCGATTTACTTTGCTGTGAACAGATCTCGATTATGTAGACGATATTGTCCACAAGTATCTTACAAGCAATGTCCAGGACTGTGTATAGAAATGAGGCGTCGACAGATTTGATTGGATACCGGTTCCGAAGGAAGATACAGGTTTGCGTGCCATAGTGGAATCAATATCACTTGGTTCTGAGGATCTTCAAGAACGGGACTAAATTTATTAGAGTATGTTATCAATTAAGCGAGTCAACAGGTAAAGCTTCGGAATTTACACATTTGCCTTTGATTCTCAGTGCTGAAGAATACATTCAAGGAGCACAATTCTTTCACTGTGATACCATAGACTCGATTTGAGTAAGGTAATAGTTATTTCTTTTATTCTTTGACCATAATATAAATAAAATTATGTGTTTTACTGCTGGTAAAACTATTAAATATCTCTTTATTTTTCTTGAATACAGATTTGTCAGAATGGAACTTATCTATAATAAAACACGAAAATAATATATGTTGAACAATTGTAAGAGTACATACTGCTGAGATTTTATCCTTTCGTTGTATGTATTGTCAATTCGATTACAAAGTAATAAAACTGCACATAATCAGTTTGGAGATACATCATATATTACAATTTAGTTGAACATATACAAATATAATGATTTACATCATACCATACAAGGACAGGAATTATTCAAAGATTCAACTTATGGATGTATTTTTAATACATTCGTGGCGATTTGCCTGTAACTGACAACTTTGCAAATTATGTACAATTACTGTATATGATAATTATTTGATTTGTTCCGTGCGGCGATTTTTCATTATTTTGTAATTGTTTTGAGGGGAAGCATAATCTATTTTCCAAGTATCGGATAGAACTGTTACCGCTACAACCGCCCAATACAGTATACCTGTTGCATAATATTCCTATTAGAATTAAGGGCAGAACTAGAAAGAGGAAATAGGAAGGAGTAAACGATTACACTTTTATGATACAGATAAATCCGAGTCTGTTTCTTGAACTCATTTGCAGCTAGTTTGGAATATAGCGTCACCTGTAGGCTTTGCATTTTCTGCTGATTTAGTTCAATGCCTTTTGAAACTACTCTCCCTCGATTATTATATGCCCTCAGCTCGCTTACACTCTTAGTAGCTAATTAAAACGGACAGGTCATAATGTCGCACTGATGTACGTAGTGTCCCTGCCATACTCTTTAAAAGTTCCTTCTTCTACAATAAAATGCGCAACTGCATTACAATCGATTTTTTGCGATTTCCTTTTTTTTTGTGCTTATTATTTTGTTATATGAATGTTTAGGATGTTTTCCTCATATACAAATGAATCAAATATCTCCTTTCGTTTAAGTGGTTTTTTTTCACATTTACTTTTTTTTTTATTTTTCATCATTATTTTTATATACATATCAGTTAAGATTATGACAAGCGTATACATGCACTACGTTCAATCAAAAAATGTCGATTCGCAATGTTAATACCTTAAATTTAATTTGCTTCTTAATCAAAATTCCTTAGGAAAGATGTATAATGCAAAAAATAAGTATGGAGTATCTCTTTTTCACAATAGTTACACCACATTTTAATGAATCTATATATTAGCTCTTGTAGTCATTAATATATTAAGAAGAAAAACATTTAATTTTCGAAGAATATAGGTTCTATGAGTTAATTTTATATTGGGTAGGAATATATTTACTGTTAATGGAATATAAGTGCTTACATTTATTATTATTAGGAATATATGTACTAAACCTAGTCACATTTGCGATCATCTACCAAGAAAAATATATTTGCTTATAACTGTTAACGTAATGCGAATAAACTTATAATGTAATAATTACAACTATCTGAAATTTATCATTGTAAATGCGAAGAGAGACAACAAGGAAGCTTCATAGAAAGTGTTTATTTTATCTATTACCCGTAACAGTTTACCTATTTAATACAGGAAGAAAGTAAAGTTAAAGACGTAGTCGTACGACAGAAGTCACCACGGAAATACACAGCATGTCATGTAATGATATGAAAAAAAAATAATGTTATGACAAAAATATTTGATTATGGTGCAGTTACGGTACCGTTCACCGGTTTACGGGCCCATCTGCGAAATGAGGAGATAATGCTCTGCCGGTCTGGAAGCGCGCTAAGACCATGAACGTTACTGGAATGACATTAATTTTTTTCAGAGAATTAAAACCATTTAAATAAAGTGTGAAAGCTACATATTTAATACACTTTAATCCTATTCCGGATAGGGGAGATCATGTCGTATATCACGTGTCTAACCATAAGCATAGAGTCAGTGTCGGTATCATAACATCCGCTGTCTTGACGAAGAACTTGTCTCGTTGTCTGGGTTGCTCCAGAGTTAATGTGGGTATCCTAGGCGGACACTACTTTGGAAATCGCCTGGCCCACATACACGGCTGGATTTGCGTCAGTCGTTTGCTAAATCAGGATCGATAGGGTAAACCAAAGTGATTTAGATAGTATAAGGAATCAGTTGGTACAATTACTGGTCCGTTCCTGGTTATCAGAATAAACTAGTGAATTAACCTTGATGTATATGGGGGAAATCTTTTCTGGTTTTGTGAATAAACCAGTGAGTTAAGCTGTGATGGTGTATAGCGAAAATCGTCTTTTGGGTGTGAATAATCCGGTGATTTAACTTTTGATGGTGTATAAAGGATTTCGTTTTAAATGGCTAGTCCTTTTACTCATATTATCTCTGTCTCTTCGGATTAAACTATCGTATTTTCCAATAAACAATATCACTGACATGCCCTAACATAACATTATGTAAACATGGTTTAAACGAAAAGTTTACTATTTTTTTGTGCACTCAAGAGCACGTAACTATGACTTTAAAGCAGTTTTAACGCGTTTGGCATCCCTATTCATTTGCACTTAATATAACTTAAACTCTACGCAAGTACAGATGCAGAAAAATTTAACAAGTTGGGATATCGATGTTTATGACAATTTTATCAGAAACAAACTACAATATATTTAGTTTAAAATTTGTACATACTGAGAACTGAATTTGAAAAATATTTTATGCAGTTTTCAAATATAGCATAAACATAGCTTTAACTTTGTGGAATATACAATTTGTGTATTGGTTTTTTTTTCTTTATACATCGACAGAAAAAAAAACCCCATAACCATATGTCATATCTTTATGAATGATACCTTTTTCGTAAGTAGAAAGTTTTTGACGGATAATCGTCCCATGTCTGTAGGCGATGAGCCATTCACAGTAGGGTGAGACAAAGACACAATACGTATATAACATAGTGCTATATGACGTTGGTATACTGACAGTAGAAAGGGTTGGAAACGCAAAACATATATCGGTTATATTAAACGATTTATTTTCCATTCATGTTAACTTAATTGAAATATCTACATCTGAAGCGATTTCGTGCGTTTATAATTCTTTAATCGTTCCACCAAAGGATATTGACAAAATGATACATCACATTATATATAGTAATGGCAGCAATACAATGCAGCATTAGACGCACTTTGGATCTTTTATAATTCTTTTAATATTGTTTTATTGTGTTTTATATTGGTGGTTACTAGTGATTACATATACCTTTAAACGTATTTACCATGTTTTTCATTTAGATTTAATGATTGCAAACTCTTGTTTGTGTCCAGTAGTTGTTAATTAATGCACAAGTCACAAGTACCCTCTGATATCTCTTATATATTCTATATTTTCCATACTTCAATCTGTTCCTGGCATGTGCGCTTACTCTAACAGGCAATATCTACTCATCTAAGCAACATAGTTATCAAAGATTTCCAAAGGGTATATTAATGTCCATCGTGGTACGCTGATCTCACCAATGAATCTAAACAAACTTCGGTGAATGTAGGTGTTCTCCGGACAGAAAATTCCTGAATCTTTTATTGGAGGATGTTTTAAAGCAATAACGTCATAACTGGGTTCCTTTTAGGAGCTAGTAATTTGGAGCATAAGAGTAAATGAACAAATAGAATGGTGAGGTGCCATCATAAGAGATATTCATTAATAAAGATATAACAAACCGATACAGCCAAAAACGCGCCTATATATAACAAACTGGCACATCCATAAAACGCGCCTATATATAACAAACTGGCACATCCATAAAACGCGCCTATATATAACAAACTGGCACATCCATAAAACGCGCCTATGCATGCCAGAATCAAAAGTTATGAATGTATCTGTGAATTAGCACAGTAGTCTAATTACTTAACCTTACGACTTTGTAAAATCTAATTATTTTCGGACTATTCATGATATTCGTTGTTATGTGATGAATTCAATGCGTTACCAGCAGTGTTATAGGCTGACATAACGCTGGAGTACATTATCTCGTTAATCGCCAGGACAGACCGTTTAACATGAGAACTGACCTAATCTTCTTGTCTGGTGAATAGATCTTGGTGCCATAACAAGGCGTTACGTCTCATTCTGGTAGGTTGTTAGACGTTTGATGTATGCTTCGTCAAGGTTTATTTACCTCCCTATCACTCATCTACGCTTGTTTCTTTGTTGGTGGTCATCATTATCCTGCACTTGTATTAGACATTAACTCACTGGGTTACACATATGTTTGATGTATGGATATGGGTATATATTTCAGAAGTATGGAATCATCAAAAATATCTGGATAGTATTGTTGCAGTATTGTATTTGTATTCGAATTTCAGACCCCTGTCCTTAAGAACTGACATTAATCTTCTGATTTTGAATGGTAATCCTTGATGAAAATAGTATCTTGTTTAAAATTAAATTAGTATTCTGTATATCATTTTTTTCTATGTATGGGTTGATTACTTGGTTTGGAGATTTGCACTCTAACGATTATTGATTGTGCAGTGCCCCCAATCAAATCGTTTCTGTTACCATTTCATATACTGAACTAGAGATTAGAGGCAACCCATACCTAGGTACACTGAATATGCTACAACATCGTTCAGCATCATGATATATATTCTACAACATCCTTCAGCATGATGATATATATGCTACAACATCTTTCAGCATGATGATATATATTCTACAACATCTTTCAGCATGATGATATATATGCTACAACATCCTTCATCATGATGATATATATGCTACACCATCTTTCAGCATGATGATATATATTCTACAACATCTTTCAGCATGATGATATATATTCTACAACATCCTTCAGCATGATGATATATATGCTACACCATCTTTCAGCATGATGATATATATTCTACAACATCTTTCAGCATGATGATATATATGCTACAACATCTTTCAGCATGATGATATATATGCTACAACATCTTTCAGAATGATGATATATATGCTACAACATCTTTCAGCATGATGATATATATGCTACAACATCTGTCAGCATGATGATATATATGCTACAACATCTTTCAGCAAGATGATATATATGCTACAACATCTTTCAGCATGATGATATATATGTTACAACATCTTTCAGCATGATGATATATATTCTACAACATCTTTCAGCATGATGATATATATTCTACAACATCTTTCAGCATGATGATATATATGCTACAACATCTTTCAGTATGATGATATATATTCTACAACATCCTTCAGCATCATGATATATATGCTACAACATCTTTCAGCATAATGATATATATGCTAAAACATCTTTCAGCATGATGATATATATTCTACAACATCTTTCATCATGATGATATATATGCTACAACATCTTTCAGCATGATGATATATATTCTACAACATCGTTCAGCATTTGATATATATGCTACAATATCTTTCAGCATGATGATATATATGCTACAACATCTTTCAGCATAATGATATATATGCTACAACATCTTTCAGCATGATGATATATATTCTACAACATCTTTCATCATGATGATATATATGCTACAACATCTTTCAGCATGATGATATATATACTACAACATCTTTCAGCATGATGATATATATTCTACAACATCTTTCAGCATGATGATATATATGCTACATCATCTTTCAGCATGATGATATATATGCTACAACATCTTTCAGCATGATGATATATATGCTACAACATCTTTCATCATGATGATATATATGCTACAACATCTTTCAGCATGATGATATATATACTACAACATCTTTCATCATGATGATATATATCCTACAACATCTCACAGCATGATGATATATATGCTACAACATCTTTCAGCATGATGATATATATGCTACATCATCTTTCAGCAAGATGATATATATGCTACAACATCTTTCAGCATGATGATATATATGCTACAACATCTTTCAGCATGATGATATATATGCTACAACATCTTTCAGCATGATGATATATATTCTACAACATCGTTCAGCATTTGATATATATGCTACAACATCTTTCAGCATGATGATATATATTCTACAACATCTTTCAGCATGATGATATATATGCTACAACATCTTTCAGCATGATGATATATATGCTACAACATCTTTCAGCATGATGATATATATGCTACAACATCTTTCAGCATGATGATATATATTCTACAACATCTTTCAGCATGATGATATATATTCTACAACATTTTTCAGCATGATGATATATATGCTACAACATCTTTCAGTATGATGATATATATTCTACAACATCGTTCAGCATGATGATATATATTCTACAACATCTTTCAGCATGATGATATATATGCTACAACATCTTTCAGCATGATGATATATATTCTACAACATCGTTCAGCATTTGATATATATGCTACAATATCTTTCAGCATGATGATATATATGCTACAACATCTTTCAGCATAATGATATATATGCGACAACATCTTTCAGCATGATGATATATATTCTACAACATCTTTCATCATGATGATATATATGCTACAACATCTTTCATCATGATGATATATATACTACAACATCTTTCAGCATGATGATATATATTCTACAACATCTTTCAGCATGATGATATATATGCTACAACATCTTTCAGCATGATGATATATATGCTACATCATCTTTCAGCATGATGATATATATGCTACAACATCTTTCAGCATGATGATATATATGCTACAACATCTTTCATCATGATGATATATATGCTACAACATCTTTCAGTATGATGATATATATACTACAACATCTTTCAGCATGATGATATATATCCTACAACATCTTTCAGCATGATGATATATATGCTACAACATCTTTCAGCATGATGATATATTTGCTACAACATCTTTCAACATGATGATATATATTCTACAACATCTTTCAGCAAGATGATATATATGCTACAACATCTTTCAGCATGATGATATATATACTACAACATCTTTCAGTATGATGATATATATGCTACAACATCTTTCAGCATGATGATATATATACTACAATATCTTTCATCATGATGATATATATGCTACAACATCTTTCAGCATGATGATATATATTCTACAACATCTTTCAGCATGATGATATATATACTACAACATCTTTCAGCATGATGATATATATCCTACCACATCTTTCAGCATGATGATATATATGCTACAACATCTTTCAGCATGATGATATATATGCTACATCATCTTTCAGCATGATGATATATATGCTACAACATCTTTCAGCATGATGATATATATGCTACAACATCTTTCATCATGATGATATATATGCTACAACATCTTTCAGCATGATGATATATATTCTACAACATCGTTCAACATTTGATATATATGCTACAACATCTTTCAGCATGATGATATATATTCTACAACATCTTTCAGCATGATGATATATATGCTTCAACACCTTTCAGCATGATGATATATATGCTAGAACATCTTTCAGCATGATGATATATATGCTACAACATCTTTCAGCATGATGATATATATTCTACAACATCTTTCAGCATGATGATATATATTCTACAACATCTTTCAGCATGATGATATATATGCTACAACATCTTTCAGTATGATGATATATATGCTACAACATCCTTCAGCATGATGATATATATGCTACAACATCTTTCAGCATGATGATATATATTCTACAACATCTTTCAGCATGATGATATATATGCTACAACATTTTTCAGCATGATGATATATATGCTACATCATCTTTCAGCATGATGATATATATGCTACAACATCTTTTAGCATGATGATATATATTCTACAACATCGTTCAGCATTTGATATATATGCCACAACATCTTTCAGCATTTGATATATATGCTACAACATCTTTCAGCATGATGATATATATTGAACAACATCTTTCAGCATGATGATATATATGCTACATCTTTCAGCATGATGATATATATGCTAGAACATCTTTCAGCATGATGATATATATTCTACAACATTTTTCAGGATGGTGATAAATATGCTACAACATCTTTCAGTATGATGATATATATTCTACAACATCTTTCGGCATAATGATATATATTGTACAACATCTTTCAGCATGATGATATATATTCTACAACATCGTTCAGCATTTGATATATATGCTACAACATCTTTCAGCATGATGATATATATGCTACAACATCTATCAGCATGATGATATATATGCTACAACATCTTTCAGTATGATGATATATGCTAAAACATCTTTCAGTATGATGATATATATGCTACAACATCTTTCAGCATGATGATATATTTGCTACAACATCTTTCAGCATGATGATATATATTCTACAACATCTTTCAGCAAGATGATATATATGCTACAACATCTTTCAGCATGATGATATATATTCTACAACATCTTTCAGCATGATGATATATATTCTACAACATCTTTCAGCATGATGATATATATGCTACAACATCTTTCAGTATGATGATATATATGCTACAACATCCTTCAGCATGATGATATATATGCTACAACATCTTTCAGCATGATGATATATATTCTACAACATCTTTCAGCATGATGATATATATGCTACAACATTTTTCAGCATGATGATATATATGCTACATCATCTTTCAGCATTTGATATATATGCTACAACATCTTTCAGCATGATGATATATATGCTACAACATCTTTCAGCATGATGATATATATGCTACCTCTTTCAGCATGATGATATATATGCTAGAACATCTTTCAGCATGATGATATATATTCTACAACATTTTTCAGGATGGTGATAAATATGCTACAACATCTTTCAGTATGATGATATATATTCTACAACATCTTTCGGCATAATGATATATATTGTACAACATCTTTCAGCATGATGATATATATTCTACAACGTCGTTCAGCATTTGATATATATGCTACAACATCTTTCAGCATGATGATATATATGCTACAACATCTATCAGCATGATGATATATATGCTACAACATCTTTCAGTATGATGATATATGCTACAACATCTTTCAGTATGATGATATATATGCTACAACATCTTTCAGCATGATGATATATTTGCTACAACATCTTTCAGCATGATGATATATATTCTACAACATCTTTCAGCAAGATGATATATATGCTACAACATCTTTCAGCATGATGATATATATACTACAACATCTTTCAGTATGATGATATATATGCTACAACATCTTTCAGCATGATGATATATATACTACAACATCTTTCATCATGATGATATATATGCTACAACATCTTTCAGCATGATGATATATATTCTACAACATCTTTCAGCATGATGATATATATGCTACAACATCTATCAGCATGATGATATATATGCTACAACATATTTCAGTATGATGATATATGCTACAACATCTTTTAGTATGATGATATATATGCTACAACATCTTTCAGCATGATGATATATTTGCTACAACATCTTTCAGCATGATGATATATATTCTACAACATCTTTCAGGAAGATGATATATATGCTACAACATCTTTCAGCATGATGATATATATACTACAACATCTTTCAGTATGATGATATATATGCTACAACATCTTTCAGCATGATGATATATATACTACAACATCTTTTGGCATGATGATATATATGCTACAACATCTTTCAGCATGATGATATATATTCTACAACATCTTTCAGCATGATGATATATATGCTACAACATCTTTCAGTATGATGATATATATTCTACAACATCTTTCAGCATGATGATATACATTCTACAACATCTTTCAGCATGACGATATGTATGCTACAAGAGCGTTCAGCATGATGATATATATTCTTATTTAAGCAGATGTGGCTCAGTCGATGAAGTGCTCGAGTGGGCGACCAGGTGGTCCTGGGTTCAATTCCAGTCATGTGGTGTTGTGTCTTTGGGATAAGACAGTAAAAACACAAGTGCCTGTTTTTCTAAAGAACTTCGGAAAAATCGTAAATAATTGACAAAATAGTAAATGTAGGTATTTGCAGAAATGATGAAATTACCTGCTTGAAATCTATCTGTGTTACTTAGTTAGCTTTTCATGAAATATTTTAGGATATTTAAGCAAAAAACATTTCTTATTTAGGTCTCCGAAATTTACGATAGGCGTGACACGTAAAAGAACTAACTCTCACTGCTTCGGATGAACCCGTTGCAAAATGATTTAAATTTCTATTCAATGCATGAGACAGATGTCGTCACCACGTACCTGAAAACTTCTTATAGTGACGTAAAACAATAATCGATCAAACAGCCATACCTATTGTCTTAGCAGTGTTTGGTAAGATCAACATTGATGATGATCTATTTAAAGAAATTGGCCTTTGAAGTATACATATTCGTGTAAAAATGAGTGTTTGTGTTCGTAAACTATTTACAATTTATCCTAGAATATATTGCCATCCAATTAAATATGCCAAATGGCAAATAGTATGTTAACAGTTCAGAAGATATAAAGAAATGCACATGCGTAAAAATATTGCCACGTCAGTTATATCAATAATTACTTACGTTTTCGTAACTCTCTATAATAATTTAGTGAGTCGACTTCCGGTTATTCAGATGAATTGTATTAGGGCTTTTCGTCAAATTTAGTGTATTAAATTGATTTTTATGCACTAAATGATGATTAAGGGAATGAAATCTCTCCTAAACACGGCAGGTTCTACTCTATAAAAGATAAGAGAGGCGATAATGTACCTAACTGAACAACAGGACACATTCTACTCCGGAAAAGATAAGACAAATTGTAATGATCTGACTGAATGACATGGCAGACTGTACTCCAGAAAAGATAAGACAAACGGCAATGGTCTGACTGAATGACATGGCAGACTGCACTCCAGAAAAGATAAGACAAGCAATAATGATCCGACTGAACGACATGGCATGTTGTACTTTAGAAACGATAGGACAAAAGGCAAAGATCTGACTGAACGACATGGCAGATTGTACTTCAGAAAAGATAAGGCAAGCAGTAATGATCTGACTGAACGACATGGCAGACAATACTCCAGAAAAAAAATAAGACAAGCAGTAATGATGACGGACTCTACTCCAGTAAAGAAAGATAAGCAGTAATGATCTGATAGAACGACATGACAGACTGTACTCCAGAAAAGATAGGACAAGCAGTAATGGTCTGACTGAATGACATGACAGACTGTACTCCAGAAAAGATAGGACAAGCAGTAATGGTCTGACTGAATGACATGACAGACTGTACTCCAGAAAAGATAGGACAAGCAGTAATGTTCTGACTGAATGACATGACGGACTGTACTCTAGTAAAGAAAGACAAGCCGTAATGATCTGACTGAACGACATGACAGACTGTACTCTAGAAAAGATAGGACAAGCAGTAATGATCTGACTGAACGACATGGCAGACTGTACTCCAGAAAAGATAAGACAAGCAATAATGATCTGACTGAACGACATGGCATGTTGTACTCCAGAAACGATAGGACAAACGGCAATGATCTGACTGAACGACATGGCAGAATGTACTCGATAGGACAAGCAGTAATGATCTGACTAAACGACATGACGATCTCTCTCCCAGATAAATTAAGAGACGCCGTAATGATCTAACTGAACCACAAAGCAGACTCTATTTTAGAGAAGGCAACAGGCGGTAATGATCAACACATAGTTATGTACAACAGAGTCACTAGTGGATTTAGTATACCACATCGTTAGTCAACACAGTCATATAATACAGGGGTCACAGTGGACCTAGTTTACGACATGGGTATTCATCACATAGTCATAAATTACAGGGGTCACAGTGGATGTAGTTTACGACATGGGTAGTCAACACATGTAGTCATACCTGTATAAAACAGGGGTCACAATGGATTTAGTATAAGACATGAGTGGTTAACGCTTAGTCATATAGTACAAGGGTTACAATGAATGTTGTATACGACATGGGTAGTCAACGCATAGTCATATAATACAGGGGTCAAAATGGATCTAGTTTACGACATGGGTAGTCAACGCATAGTCATATAATACAGGGGTCACAATGGATGTAGTTTACGACATTGGTAGTCAACACATAGTCATATAATACAGGGGTCACAATGGATGTAGTTAACGACATGGTAGTCAACAGATAATCAAATAGTACAGGGGCCACAATGGATGTAAAATAAGACATGGGTAATTAACACATAGTCATATAATATAGGGGTCACAGTGGATTTAGTATAAGACATGGGTAGTCAACACATAGTCATATAATATAGGAGTCACAATGGATGTAGTTTACGACTTGGGTAGTCAACACATGTAGTCATATAATACAGGGGTCACAATGGATCTAGTTTACGGCATGGGTAATCAACACATAGTCATATAATACAGGGATACAGTGGATCTAGTTTACGACATGGGTAGTCAACACATGTAGTCATATAATATATGGGTCACAGTGGATTTAGTATAAGACATGGGTAGTCAACACATAGTCATATAATTCAGGGATCACAATGGATGTAGAATAAGACATGGGTAGTCAACACATAGTCATATAATACAGGGGTCACAATGGATGTAGAATAAGACATGGGTAGTCAACACATAGTCATATAATTCATGGGTCACAATGGATGTAGAATAAGACATGGGTAGTCAACACATAGTCATATAATACAGGGGTCACAGTGGATTTAGTATAAGACATGGGTAGTCAACACAAAGTCATATAATACAGAGGTCACAATGGATGTAGAATAAGACATGGTAGTCAACAGATAGTCAAATAGTACAGGGGCCACAATGGATGTAGAATAAGACATGGGTAATTAACACATAGTCATATAATACAGGGGTCACAGTGGATTTAGTATAAGACATGGGTAATTAACACATATTCATATAATATAGGGGTCACAATGGATGTAGAATAAGACATGGGTAGTCAACATATAGTCATATAATATAGGAGTCACAATGGATGTAGAATAAGACATGAGTAATTAACACATGGTCATATAATACAGGGGTCATAATGGATGTAGAATAAGACATGGGTAATTAACACATAGTCATATAATACAGGGGTCACAATGGATGTAGAATAAGACATGGGTAATTAACACATAGTCATATAATACAGGGGTCATAATGGATGTAGAATAAGGCATGAGTGATCAACACATAATCATATAATACAAGGTTTACAATGATTGCAGTATACGACATAGGAAGTCAACACATAATTATATAAAACAGGGGTTACAATGGAAATAAATGGTGAGCACGCATCACTTCACCTTGCTAGAGGACTGCTTTAGGGTCTACTGTTCTATATTACGTCTGACTATGTATCTCTTTACCTCGTAAATGGACCATGATGACATCCTACAAGGGATGCTATAGATTTACTTGGAGAATGATCCATTATGTCCATAGTTCTTGAAATAATTGTATTGGTTTACTTTCTTCACCGTCTTAGAAGCCGGTGTGGCCCAGTGGATGAGTTGCTCGGTTTGTGCCAGGAAGGTCCCGGGTTCGTCTCCCACCGTGGACACACCGATGTTCTGTCTTTTGAATGAGACAATGAAAAACGAGGTCTCGTGTCACGGTAGGCGTGGCACGTAAAAGATCCCTCACTGCTTCGGGTAGATCCATTGCAAAGGTAAAAAATTCTATGCGATGCATCAGGCAGATGCCGTCACCATATACGTGAAATAATCGTGGAGTGACGTAAAACAATAATCAATCAATCAATCTTCACCGTCTTCTTTCTTTCTTTTTTTTTTATTTCATCATTGTTTCTGGCTATTTCTTTATATAACTTCAGTAGTAGTGATCAACAATTCAAAAACAATATGGTTGTGTGGGTCTCATTAAAATGTAATACCCCCCAACCCCGCGCTCCGCCACCCACCTTTCCTCTTCACAAAATACAGTCAGACGTTTGTGTCCCAGGTTGTTAAAATGTCAAATCCTGGGACTGTATCTGCATTTTACAAACAATCATCATGCACAGTAAATATAAAGGATAATCCGTTCATAACGGTGTTAGTTTGTTTTGTATAAATCTACGAACGTGTCATAAAACCAAACATACGTTGTGAAAGGTGAGCACGTTTGCATAATAGTTGGACTACATGGAGTTTATCGTTACTTTTCCTGAGATATAACTTTTGTGTTATCAACGTAGGGCGTTTTATCATGTAACAGAATCAATATTACTTTATGTAATTTGCCTCAGTAACACATGGCGATTTCATTATGCTATCAATTGCATACAATCAATTCCAATTATTTCAATCATCTTGTTCACTGTTGAAAACATAAGATATTTAAGGCATTTTCCATTCTTTAATACATCTAAAGAGCTATTTTTGTCATTGTTAAGACAGATAAGTGATATAATTGTTACTTCAAGGGCTGCTAAGCAACTGCGATTAGGTATCCGTCTCTAGGTCCCTAGTGCATGGGACTAAACAACACGCTACAAGCAGATAGAAGGAGATCAACCCTTTGTTATGTTAAAGTATTACTGACAGAAACATAAACGCTCTACACATTATGTCATGTAAAATAATATTGGTGTAGTAGTCCGAGTACCCTCATTAACACACCCACCCATATATATATATATATATGTGTATATATTCATAAATAAAAGATATGATGAGAATTAGATTAATTATTTTGTAACTATCTACATTAATGCATACTTTATGATAAATACATCACGTACTACAATAATCATACGTGTCAAATATACCGGTTCAAAATTTGTGATCCTAATCTCGAAATTGGATATCTCGAACTACGGATATCTCGAAGTATTTTCCATGGTCCCTCAGACTTCGAGATATCGAAGTTTGACTGTACATGTCATTGACTTCATATTAGATGTGGACAACGCACGCAAGTTTACGTCCTCGTGTCATGTGTAGACAACATATATTTTAACGTCTTCATGCCAGGTGTGGACAACATGAATGTCAACGTTTCTGTATCAGATATTGATGGCACACATGTCAATGTCTTCATGTTAATTGTGGACAACACAGGCAACTTGATGTTTTCATGCCGGGTGTAGACAACATGAATGTCGACTAGGTTGGGTCTACGTCTATCTTCAGTACATTTAGTCTGCTCTATAATTTTTGAAAATAATAAACTGTATATAATATTTTATTAGAATGTAATAATCTACAATTCCAATGTAATGGTATTGATGCCCCTGGATGTCCTATTAGAATCATATCCAAGCTGCTGATAAACGGTCAGTACTTTTATAATGGCAACACGCTCATTAACATCAAAGCAAAAGTTATCTAAAAGTCATTCCTTAAAACCTGTACAATTTTGTTGCTTAAAAATACATAACTGAAAAAAGTACTACATTGCATGCGTAAAGCATCGAGTTCAACTACTGCATTTTGAGCGAAATACATAATAAGTGTGATGTGCTGTGATATATAATAAATACTTAATAATATGTATGATGCCATGTGTTAAATACATAATAAATACTTAATAATATGTATGATGCCGTGTGTTAAATACATAATAAATACATAATATGTATAATGCCGTGTGTTAAATACATAATAAATACATAATATGTATGATGCCGTGTGTTAAATACATAATAAATACATAATATGTATGATGCGCTTTGTTAATACATAATAAATACATAATATGTACCGGGGGTATGATGTGCTGTGTTAAATACATAATAAATACATAATATGTACCGGGGGTATGATGCGCTGTGTTAAATACATAATATGTATGATGCGATGTCTTAAATACATAATGAATACATAATATGTATGATGCGCTGTGTTAAATACATAATATGTATGATGCGCTGTGTTAAATACATAATATGTATGATGCGATGTGTTAAATACATGATATGTATGATGCCGTGTGTTAAATACATAATATGTATGATGCGCTGTGTTAAATACATAATATGTATGATGCGTTGTGTTAAATACATAATATGTATGATGCGATGTGTTAAATACATGATATGTATGATGCCGTGTGTTAAATACATAATATGTATGATGCGCTGTGTTAAATACATAATATGTATGATGCGTTGTGTTAAATACATAATATGTATGATGCGCTGTGTTAAATACATAATGTGTATGATGCCGTGTGTTAAATACATAATATGTATGATGCGCTGTGTTAAATACATAATGTGTATGATGCGATGTCTAAAATACATAATGAATACATAATATGTATGATGCCGTGTCTTAAATACATAATGAATACATAATATGTATGATGCCGTGTGATTGATGTTTTTGTTTTACGTCACACCACGAATATTTCACGTATATGGTGACGGCATCTGCCTGATGCGGGGCATACAAATTTTGACCTTTGCAACGGACCCACCCGAAGCAGTGAGGGATCTTTAAGGTGCCATGCATACCACGACACGGGGCCTCGGTTTTTACTGTCTCACCCGAAAGACAGGACACCGGCATGACCAGAGCGGGACTCGAACCCCGGCCTCCCGATCAGGAGTCCGACGCGAAACCACTAGGCCACGCCGGCTTTGATGCCGTGTGTTAAATACATAATATGTATGATGCGCTGTGTTAAATGCATGAAAAGATGAAAAGTATGATGTGCTGTCATACATAAAAATACATGATAAGTATGATGTGCTGTGTTAATATTAATAACGACAGAAGAACAACTGTCAAATAAGTGCTGATATAAATGTTTTCCATTTCGTTAGACGGACGCCATTAGGCAGTCAATATCCATTTATATCAACCTTTTATGTCGTCTCTTTTTCTCGTACTTTCAGAAAGTGAATGGTCTAAATTATCGCACTCAAAATCAAAACATCCTCTTCTCTCTGTCAGGTGGTACTCTCTCATCTGTCAGGTGGTACTCTCATATTTTTGTCAGGTGGTACTCTCTCATCTGTCAAGTGGTACTCTCATATCTTTGTCAGGTGGTACTCTCTCATTTCTGGCATGGGGTAGTCTTATTTCGCTCATGTGGTACTCTCTCATCTGTCATGTGGTACTCTCATATCTTTGTCAGGTGGTAATCTCTCATCTGCCATGTGGTACTCTCATATCTTTGTCAGGTGGTACTCTCTCATCTGTCATGTGGTACTCTCATTTCTGTCAGGTGGCACTCTCTCATCTGTCATGTGGTACTCTCATATATTCAGGTGGTACTCTCTCATCTGTCATGTGGTACTCTCATATCTTTGTCAGGTGGTACTCTCTTATCTGTCATGTGGTACTCTCATATTTTTGTCAGGTGGTACTCTCTCATCTGTCATGTGGTACTCTCATTTCTGTCAGGTGGTACTCTCTCATCTGTCATGTGGTACTCTCATATTTTTGTCAGGTGGTACTCTCTCATCTGCCATGTGGTACTCTCATATTTTTGTCAGGTGGTACTCTCTCATCTGTCATGTGGTACTCTCATATATTCAGGTGGTACTCTCTCATCTGTCATGTGGTACTCTCATATCTTTGTCAGGTGGTACTCTCTCATCTGTCATGTGGTACTCTCATATTTTTGTCAGGTGGTACTCTCTCATCTGCCATGTGGTACTCTCATATTTTTGTCAGGTGGTACTCTCTCATCTGTCATGTGGTACTCTCATATTTTTGTCAGGTGGTACTCTCTCATCTGTCATGTGGTACTCTCATATCTTTGTCAGGTGGTACTCTCTCATCTGTCATGTGGTACTCTCATATCTTTCAGGTGGTACTCTCTCATCTGTCATGTGGCACTCTGATATCTTTGTCGGGTGGTATTCTCTCATCTCAGTCAGATGGTACTTTTTTATTTGTCAGGGGCCAGTAATTAACGTTTTAGAGACAATAAATTTATTTTACAATATTTTTGTATAAAAATTTTAATTACTCAACATAGCGTGTTTCGTATGCTACAAATCAGTACACAGTCTGTTCTCATTTCAAAAATATAGTCAGATAAAATTTAACCATTGGTTAGCTTGACCAGTGGTAAAAGTTTCGAACAATTGGCCCCAGATAACACTCTCTTATCTGTAAGGTGGTACTCTCATATTTCTGTCAGATGGTACTCGCATCTCTATCAGGTGGTACTCTCCAAATCTTTGTCATGTGGGATTCTCTAATCGTTTTCAGGTGGTATGAGTTATCTCTGTCGTTTGGTACTCTCTTATCTCTGTAAGTTGTTTTAGCTCATCTCTGTCAGGTGATGATACTCTTTTATATCTGTCGGGTGGGTTTTTCTATTCTTTTATCTTGGTCAGGTGGTATATGTTTTGTTTCTGTCGGATGGATTTTTCTTTTTTTTTCTTTTTTGTTTTATCTCGGTCAGGTGTTATGTCTTTTGTATCTGTCGGATGGGTATTTCTATTCTTTTATCTCAGTCAGGTGGTATTCTAACGTCTATCATATCATACTAACCCTTCTCAGGTAATACTCATCCCTGTCAAGTAATAACTTCTTACCTTATTCAGGTGGTACTTTTTATCTGTAAGGTGGTACTTTCTCACCCCTGTCAGGTGGTTTTCTCTCTTCTCTGTCAGGTGGCGTCCTCATTTCTGTCAAGTGGCGCCTCCTCATCTTTGTCTGGTGGTACTCTTTATCTGTCAGGGGGTACTCTCTCCTCTCTGCCAGGTAGTACCCTCTGGTGGTACTCTTTATCTGTCAGGTGATATCCTCTCATCTCTGTCATGTTGTACACTCTCATCTCTGTCAGGTAATGCCCTCTCGTCTCTGTCAGGTGGTACATTCTCCTCTCTGTCAGGTGGTACCCTCTGATGTCGGTCAGGTAGTGCCCTCTCGTCTCTGTCAGGTGGTACATTCTCCTCTCTGTCAAGCGGCAGTCTCTCATCCCTGTCAGGTGATACTTTCTCATCTCTGTCAAATTGTACACTGGCACCCCTGTCAGGTGGTACCCTCTCATATCTGTCAGGTGATACCCTATCATCTCTGTCAGGTCGTACTCTTTCATCTCTGTCAGATTGTACACTCGCAATCAGACGGTACTCTCTCATCTCTGTCATGTGTACTCTCATCTCTGTCAGGTGGTACTCTTTATCTGTCAGGTGATATTCTCTTACCTTTGTGGTACTCTCTCATCTCTGTCAGGTGTACTCTCTCACTTCTGTCAGTACACTCTGATACCCTCTCATCTTTGTCAGTGGTACTCACTTATCTCTGCCAGGTACTCTCTAACCTCTGTCAGATGGGGAACTATACAAAGAGGGAACGATGAATACTTACTACATTGACGAAAAAATATTGGGTCCATGAAGAAAGTGGTAATGGGCGAGGCTAAACCGAGCCCAATACAACTTTTTTCATGGACCCAATATATTTTCGTATATCCCCTGAAAAACACTGTATAACGAATATATCCCACCATAGGCCTTTTTCACCCAATACAATTTTTTTTCATGCACTCAGTATTTTCGTATCCTCCCTTTTCATACAATGTATAACTTACTTATTTCACTTGAGGCCTTTTTGAATTTATATCAATGTTTTCGTAATATCCCCGCTGCCTTTTTGCTGATCTTAATGGTGTTCGAGTTGAGTTGCGTTCGAATTCTGTTTATTTCAACCTCACTTCCATTACAAACCATCCCTCCGCCATATTGTTTACTCTCGTCTGGCGATAAAATGTCGTCACCCAATCGAGGCGAGGTATATCAAAGGTATATTCGGCGGAGGGGGTATTTTAAAATAATATATGGTTGATGCGGAATGGGTAGTCGTTTGGATCTTCTTAACCAGTCAGATTTCGAGATTTTTGCCTGAGGTGGGATAATTGAATACTCACTACTGGGTAACGCCTCGCGGTAAAACTCAATTTCTGTCAAGGTATTCGCCGATATCCTGTCAGTTTTTGTAAACACAAGCATGGTAACCCCATTCTAATGCATTTGACAAAAATAATTACAACTAGAGGCACAGAGTTATGGTTTTCTATGCCAAGTTGCTAATCACAGTCATATCAAAAACTCTAGGGTATCGCGACGTCCCAAATCAGAAACTGCACGGTATCATGACGTCATAAAAAACCCTGCAGAGGTATCTTGGATACCCTTTTAGTTTTTGAATCGGACAGCCAATGAGATCGCGTTTAACAAACAAAATGCATTAGAATGTAAACTCATTATTCGGTCACACTGAGGTATCAATGTATACTCACTATTCAATGATAGTGTGGGATCAATGAATATTCACTACTCGGTCACACTAACGGGGTCAATGAATATTCACTACTCGACCACACTAAGGGATAAATGTATACTTAGTACTCGGTCACACTGAGGGGTCAATAAATACTCACTACTCGACCACACTGAGGGAGAAATGTATACTCAGTACTCGGTCACACAGAGGGGTCAATGTATATTCACTACTCGGTCACACTGAGGGGTCAATGTACACTCATTTCTCGGTCACACCGAGTTTTCAATGAATACTCATTGCTTGACCACACTAAGGAATCAATGAATACTCACTACTCGACCACACCGACTTATCAATGTATACTCACTACTCGGTCACACTGAGGGGTCAATGTATACGTACTACTCGGACATACCGAGTTATCAATGAATACTCATTGCTTGACCACACTAAGGGGTCAATGTATAAGTACTACTCGGTCACACTGAGGTATCAATGAATACTCATTGCTTGACCACAATAAGAGATCAATGTATACTCAGTACTCGGTCAAACTGAGGGACCAATGTATATGCAATACTTGGTGTCTCACGAAGGGACCAATGTATAACCTCTACATGGCGACTCGCGGAGGGACCAATGTATAACCTCTATTTGGCGACTCGCGGAGGGACCAATGTATAACCTCTACTTGGCGACTCACGGAGGGACCAATGTATAACCTCTACTTGGCGTCTCTCGGAGGGACCAGTGTATATGCACTACTTGGAATTACCAACAGATATAAACGTATACTCTCTACTCGGCCATGCGGAGGGATAAATGAATATTAATGCATTTCCGAAATACTTCATATCACTAGGAAGTAGTCCAACATCCAGGAAACGATAGACATTGATCAGGAATTAGGAAAACCTTCATGATCACATTTCCATTAAGAAGTTGACGTTAATGTAATAAATCAGTGATAAACTATCAATTATAGTTAGTATCTAGAACTGAATCATGCCGTAAAATATCACACAGGATACTGATCAGTTCCTGTTACCTGGAAACGGAGACATGCAAACCATGTGTGAGTGGCGAATTCAGGGGGGGGGGGTGTCTGAGGGACGTCCCTCACAAGAAAAATAAATAAATAAAGAGCAAACAAAAAATAAATAAATAAAGTGAGAAAGTGAGAGAGTATGATCATGCGCAGATACAGAGGGTGGGGGGGGGGCACCGGGGTCTGGACTCCCCTGGCATCCGAAAATTTTACCAAATGAAGGTAATATTTGGGCATTTTGGGGGTTGGGACCCCCCTCGTCTAAGAGAAAAAATTACATTTTTTGGTTGGACCCCCTCTGACAAAAATTTCTGGATCCGCGCATGATGATTTGTAATTCTCT